>WSYH01002726.1:0-58324 GCA_036426205.1 Ascaphus truei | reverse complement strand
ACTTACTTAACTCTCTTTACTACTTACTCTACTCATCAAAAAAAAAAAAAAATTGCAGCATTTGAAACACGTGGACCACCCTTTCTCCTTCACATTCTCCATCTCTTGGTTTTTCGGAACAAGCTCATCCTGGCTTATCCTGTCCTCATCCTACCTCTCGTCTCCCATCGTACTTCAGTGTCTCTTCTGCTAACACCTCCTCCTCTATTGATCTCTCTGTGGGGGTACCCCAGGGCTGTCCTGGGCCATCTTCTCTTTTCTCTGTACACACCTCTCTCGGTGACCTATCACATCTTTTGGGTTTAATATCACCTCTATGCTGACGACCACCAAATGTACTTTTCAACACCCGACCTTACAACCCTGCTGTATAAACCAAAGTTTCTGAATGTCTCTCTGCTATATCATCCTGGATGGCCTCCTCCGCCACCTAAACTCTACATGGCTAAAACGAGCTCCTCATACTTCCTTCCCCCAAACCTGGCCCTACTACCTACCTCCTTCCACATTACTGTTGAACTACAATCATTCACCCAGTCCCAAGCATGCTGCTTACGGTCCACACTCGACTCCTCTCTCTCACATTTGCCCCAGACATTCAAAACATATCTAAAACCTGTCGCTTTTTTCCTCCTCTGCTATAACAAAGATAACGCCCATTCCTCTGTTGCTCGACTGCTAAAACTCTGACTCAGGCCCCCATTGTCTCCCGTCTCCTCTGTCTCGCATTACTGTACCTCCTGCTGTCCGCCTTCCTGCCTCTCACCTGTCTCCTCTACAATCTCCTAATGCTTGTGCCAGAATCACTCTACTCTTTCCTAGATCTGCTCGCTCTCCCCTCATGAAATCCCTCTCCTGGCTTCCGATCAAATCTCGCATCTCACACTCCATTCTTCTCCTCACTTTTAAAGCTTTAACCCTGTTCTGCCCTTCCTTACATCTCAGCCCTAATTTCTCGTTATCACCATCCAGACTCTTGCGTTCTTCTGAAGGATGTCTCTTTCTTTCTACCCCCCTTTGTATCTAAAGCCCTCTCCCACCCTTAAACCTTTTTTCACTGGCTGCCCCACACCTCTGAAGTGCCCTTCCCTCATACCCGACTAGCACCCCTCTCTATCCACCTTTAAGACCCACCTAAGACAACACTTGCTTAAAAGCATATGAATAGCACTGTGGATATTCTTCTAAACACCATACTAAGTTGGCCCCCTGCAGACGCACTTACCAGAACCTCCTCCTACTGTCTCTGTACGTTCTCCTCTACCTACCAATTAGACTGTAAGCTCCTCGGGCAGGACTTCTCTTCCTTAATGTTACTTTTATGTCTAAAGCACTTTTCCCCCATGATCTGTTTATTTATATTATCTGTTATTTATTTGATTACCACGTGTATTACTTACTTGTGAAGCGCTATGTACATTAATGCCGCATATAAAGACATACTACAAATCAGAAGCTACGATACTGAGTTATAATAATGGTACATGGCAGTGAGGTTTACTAAATCTTTCCCTATGTCACTTCATTCTCACGTTGTAGTCCTATAAACAAAGCCCTCTTACATTGAAGATGTTATAACTTATTTTCTAATGGTCAATTATCTTGGAATTGAACCTCTTATTCAACACACACTCATTCGTGCAAATGCGTATTGTACTGCACATGTTTCCGTGCTACAGTACAATGTTGTCTTTGCAGATCAAGCTCAGCCACTGCAGTGACTTCACTACTTATCCAAAGACTTTCTATTATTCCATTTGTTGGTTATTTATCGCTCTCTTTCTTTCAAGTACACCACCTCTTAATTTTTCCTGCCTGAGTAATATCCCTCCCAAAATGGGGAAATTCCCAACTCCAAACGGGCATCTGCTTCTCACCACAACTTTTTGGAAACATTGAAAACTGAATAATAACACTTATTTTCAAGTAAACTAACTTTTGACAAATGATGGCCCTTAAATGACATCATGTATATTCCTTTATGAACTGTGTCATGGAACAAGAACCACTTTCTGTTTCACAATTCTCTCCATCAGCTTCCCCCCCCCCTTCCTTTGCAGCTTCTGCTTGTCTGTTCTCATTCCATCTCAGTTTTTGCTCTGCACACTCACAGTGCCTGTGTGTTAGACCAGTGTGTGATCCCTGTCTCTGCATTATGCCATTGATTGCTACAGCAACCTCAGCTTTTCTGTCAGAATGGGCTAGTCTGCCTTCTCCCCCCTCTCCCCCTCGCCTTGCCTACAGATGGTCTGTCCCCAGGCTATCTTGCACCCCCGAATACACTGGCACTCTTTCCTTTTCACTTCACCCACTGGCTGATGTAGTACCCTCTTGTATTTGCTCTACTGGCAAGGACTTATTCCTTTTTCACCTTTCCCCCACATATCAAGCGCACGCACCATAGAGACATTCTCTCCTCCCAACACCATCATCCACAAGTGCTTTGTTATATCATTGCCTTTTCTCAATAAAGTGAAGAAAGACAAAAACTTGTTGTGCTTGTGAAGGAACAAGTTGAACCTATCTGGCTAATCATCCTACACATTACCCTGGCCTCTAGAATAAACTGTGACAATACCCTGTGTACGATATGATATATGTAGTACAGTTTTGGCACTGTTGATCCAGGGAGAAATCTGATTTTTGCCTTTATGAGACTAATTGGATGATGTTTAGTGGGGGTTTTGTTTGCCTTCCTCTGGATAAATATACTTTAAATCAAAATATAGGATAGGTTCTTTTGTGTAAATTAGCATTGGATGACCTTGATGGACATATATCTTTTATCAACCTCATCGTCTATGTACTATGTGACTATGATATAGTTTCGGTGAACCTACCATATAGTTTGAAGATTTAACCTGACTGCTTACGCTTGCAGACGAGAATACTGTCATTGTTCAGATTCATTGAAAGACCCTTTTGCGATAGTGAAGAAAGTAGCAGTTTATTCCCAAGTAAACTAACTTTTAAAGCATGCACTGGATCTAAACTGACTTCATAAATATAATTTTTTGATACCCACCATGCTGTATTTCCTATTTCAGTATCTGTAACGCCTCACTTCCAAGAATGCTGAATCGCGGCCTGTTCACTGGTTTACTCGCTCTATCACACATTTGGAAGACCACATTTGAGCATTTTTTCCTTTCAACTGCAGGAAGTTCATCCTGAGGTGAGTGTTTACTAATATCGATAATTTTCCTGGCTAATACATACCAGTTTATATTGTAGCCACTGTAGTAAATTAAACCTAGATCATTTTATTTTTCATCAAACCTATTTAATGCAGACAATTTAGAACAAACTATTTTTTGCTCACTCTGGAATTAACTAAGTAAACAAACCAAAAATGAGTACATTAACAGTATTCAATTTGTTCAGTGTGTAAAGTACAGGCATACCCCGCTCATAACGTACGCAATGGTCCAGCATGGATGTAAAGCGAAAATGCCCTTAATGAACACTAACCTTTTTTCACTTCGTAGAGGTAGGAACCCGTTATTGCTTGCGCAAGCTGCCGTTTTTCCAATTGGGCGAGGGGGAATCAGCGCGCTCTCACACTACGGCGGTCTGTAGGGCTGAATAAGTGTCCGTACTTGCGAAGCGAGCGTACTACATGGGATGTGCTATTGTATATGTCCGTACTCGGGTCCGTAAGTGAAGGGCTGTATATGCGGGGTATGCTCGTATAGCCTCTTTCTGATGGCTCAATTCATTTTAGAGCACAATATAGGTGTCGGCACAGATAATGCTCGTATTCACTAAGCAGTCCTTCTGCCATAAGCTCCTTTGTGGGGCATTCAAGCAAATGACTCTAAGGTAAATCCTTTCTCCACTGACTGCCCCACACCTCTGGAATGCCCTTCCCCCAATACACCCCTACTAGCACCCTCTCTATCCACCTTTAATACCCACCTTAAGACACATCTGCTTAAAAACATATGAATAGCACTGAATAATCCTGGACACGATACATAAAGCTAGAGGCCCCCTGCAGACGCACTTGCTAGAATTCCCTCCTACTGTCTCTGTAGTACGTTCTCCCTACCTACCAATTAGATTGTAAGCTCCTCGGAGCAGAGACTCCTCTTCCTTAATGTTACTTTTATGTCTAAGCACTTATTCCCATGACCTGTTAATTTATATTATTTTGTTATTTATATGATATGTAAGTACTCTGTGAAGCGCTATGTACATTTTAATGGCGCTATATAATATAAAGACATACAATAAAGTTATATTCCAACGCCAGAAGGTTTCTGATGGCAGAGGACTGCTTGGAAAAAAGGGCCATTGGGCAGTATTTACTAAGAAGTACAACCCCATAGAAAAACACCCTTGCTTGAAGACTTCTTATGGTCCTTTTCATGGCCATAAAGAGTCATATATTTACTAAGCCAATGTACTTATTGGACACCTTCAAGCTTGAAGACACCTAAATTCCATTCACGTAAAGGGCCATAAAGGGCATTATTTAAAGCCATGCTAAAGGTATCTTATGGAGTAGCATGGCTCTGTAAATGTGGCCCAATATCAGATGAATGTTCTTTGTGATCTTGAAAATCCACGTTCACATCTGTTCCATGGTGTTTGAGAAATGGTGTCACTTTCTGCAAGCTCCAGTTTTAATTGTAACAAGAAAAAAAAAAAAAAGAGGCGCCCCCACCATAGCATGACAAAAGGCAGCGAACAAAGATGAGCGGAAAAGGAGACGAGATAAGTGGAAAAGCCAAAAGGCCAGCTTTTAATAGGTGTTTCGGCCACGGCGCTGGAGGTTAAAGGGGTTGTGCCGTGAGAGCGAGATTCCAGGGGGAACAGCAGCAACCCCTAGTGGTCCGGTGGGTTTTACCCTTCGGGGGGGCATGCAATCCCAGGCCAAGTAAGAGGACATGGAGGAAGGTGGGGTCGGGGGAGGCAGCAGGGCGCGCGCGAGATGGGGGTTCTTGCCCTACCGGTAGGGAAGCGGATTGTCCGAGGGTACTGGGGCTTCCGGGACGACAGCCGCTACAAGAAAACTTTTCCCTCTGTGCGGACCCGCGCGGGAGGGCGAGAGCAGAAAGATGGGAAAGAGAGGACAACGGAAGAATCGCGGGGTGGGGTAGAGAAAAGTGGCCATCAGATAAGAGTCCGTAGGACGGAGTGGGAGATATGGGCAGACAACAAGCCGCAGCAAAACGGGGAATGGAGTGAGCCGGTATCAGGGGAGGAGCGCTTAAAACTGCTAGGAGTTCACAGTCAAAGAAGGATCCTACTCAAAAAAATGTTCTCCTATTTGTGGTAGGGGTCGAAGGAGATATGGGGAGGCTGTCGACGGTAAGCTAGCGGCGAGTGACGCGAAGGGGGGGATTGAGCCGATGTGGGCGGGATCGATAAAGTTGTGGCGGTAGGACAGAACAGAGGACAATGAGGTACATAGAGAGCGCTCCGCGGCTCTAGCTCTCCGCAAGGTTGCTTCGAAGGGATGGGCGTTGGAGTGAAAAGTTATCGGTGTTGGAAAGTAGACCGTCGTTACGAAGAACAGCTAGTCGGAATATCTGGAGACTGGGTGAATGAGTACAGAAGGTCTAGAGTATGAACCGGAGAGATGAATTCTCAATGAATATTGAAGGGCCGGGGCTAGGGTGGCGGGTGCAGGTGGGTTGGACGAGGTGGAATGCATGAAAAGGAATGACAAATGGGAGAGAATCTGGGCATTGTGTGTCGACGCGCTACCTAACACTGCAGGGCTTTGGGGGATGGGGTGGACCTGCGCTTGTGGATATTCTGCTCTGCCGAAGCGCGATCCGTGACGTGTTGTATGGTAGGGTGTTGATATAAGGCCAGGCAGGTTGGGGTGAAAAATGTGTGTTCTACAAGTACCATGAAGCTTATTAATGGAAATTTACTACCTAGGTGTTCTTTTGATCGAAGAAGATTGCGCACTTCCGCACCTTGTTGGTTTACGGGGGCGAGAAGGGCGCGAGAGGGGCGACCGTGGTAAAAACGCAAAATGGGGCGAAAACTAGAAGCACGGAGCCTATTGGTGCACGCGATACCTCCTGCGTCCCAACACGGCACGCGCCCGGAGGTACACTTACGGCAAATGATTCAATTATCCTACTTCAGAGAGGTGAGCGCGCCCATCTCATGGAACAGGAACGAAAAGAAACAAGAAAGAGAAATGCTATAGACCCCCAAACCTCGGATATATTAAGAGTCAAAGCTTGCGGGACGGGACCCATACACCTGGGGAGAGGAACAGATTAGGGAAGCAATTGGGGAGAAGCAAGGGGGACTGGATGGAAACTACTCTTGAAAAGCAGAGAAAGAGGAAGAGGGTAAAGACGGGAAAGGGACTGAGAAAGGAGAACAGGAAACGGCGGAGGTGGCGAAAATAGGCGGAACGCATAAAGTGTCTAGAAGGGGGGCTTGGGGAAGAAAAGTGGTTGTTTAGAATTAGAGTGGGGCCCTAGAGAACTCCGGACTACCAGTGAAAAGGTAAGGGTAGAGCAAAAAAGGCAAAAGAACGGCTGAAACGGACGATGATTTGTAACCGACGGCCAGTTGACGGAGAATTTGAGGGCACACGACAATGGATAACTGGGGTTTACCCGATACTGGAAGAATGGTTTTCGCTACCCGATGACTCTTTACTCGAGGTGTCTAATTACCCTTTTTCTTCTTTCTTCCGCTCCCTTTAGATTCTGCCTACAGAGGGAAGTGGGCTTTCTCCCAACTTAAAGCTCAATAACAATCTTAAAAAAAACGACTTCAGCTAACGAAATATGAGCAATTGCATTGGCAGTTCCAACTGTTAGCCGAATTCAGAGAACCGGTTAGTGCCGACTGATTCCATATGTGTCGCTGGCCCCCTGCAGTGGAACTATTCTAAGATTATTTGATTGACTTCATTAAGTGGAGAGTTCTTAAATCCTAGTATACTTTACCACAAATGTTTAGAGAATTCTGAAGTTTCTATAGTAGCCTACTGTACTGTATGTAAAGACAAATGGTTGTTTTTGGTTGCCTCCATGTGTAAATCACAATTATAGTCCATATATCCATTATATTGGGCGAAACGGGAAAAAGGTTATAATGTCATTCTTACCTGTATTCACTTCTTTTTCTTTTTTATGTAGAATACTGTATGTGCTTATGGTTTCTGAAGTATTTTATCATGATTTGGTGATATATTTTATTGGACTAATATTAGAGTTCTACATATAGTAGATAACATTATAATAATCCAGATTCTCAAGCGCTTTTCAAAACGTCTGCTTTGATTACTTTTTTACAACCTATCTTTAAAATACATGAAGAATGCGAATTGACCCTAAAGGTATCTCACCTACATACAAATCGCAATTTCCCAGACCACATTTTGACTACTAAACTGATATGTAAGCCTTCGAAAGCCCAGGGACTTTCCTATTCCTCCTAAATGTGTATTTTATGTCTAAGCATTCTGTCCCATTTGGTTTTTGTATTTGTTTTTTATGTACCCCGAGGGTATATTTTTTCGCCCCTGGGCCCCTCTTCCGCTAGTGCCGTGTGGTAGCGGGTGCAGCCGGAGGCTTCGACGGACCCCCCGCCGGCCTTCGCGAGGTGGGGGGCCGAGAGCAGATGAGCGCAGCGCGGGTATATCGGTTGCAGGCTGTTGCCGGGACCGCGTCGTGGGTCCTCGCTATGAAGTGCCCAAGCTCTCTTTTTCCCACCAGTGCCCATCTGCTTGTCAGATCGCTGTGCGCCGCATTACGATATAATCGCGCGATAGTAGGGTGAAGGTAGTAGAGAGGGTTGAGGGGCGGCCATTAGGGTTTCGCGCGCATAAAGCGCAAGGAAAAGCGCGCAACTCGGCCCGAATCTTTAGGCAGCCCGCTGGGAACTACAATTCCCAGAGGCTTTAGGGAGACAGGGCATCATGTGCCTGAGTGTAGCCAATACGGGCTGAAGGCCTCCCCGGGAAAAGGAGATACCTTTTTCCGGGCTTTGCAAAATCAGGTCAGGTCAAGCAGAGGAAGGAGTATGAATGGGGCGGAGCGCTTGGCTCCCTGCCTCAGGTAAGGGTCCCCCTATATTCCCCTGCAGCCCCATTCTCCGGGTAAAGGCAGGTGTAACTAATGACTCCTTAACTAGGGAGGTGACCCTTGATGTGAAGGTGCTGGTTTGGCATGTCCCGCAGCGGAAGAGAGCTGTTGTGGAGCTGTCAAAGAGCACGTGTGCTATAGCCGTGTGTTTGCTGGGATCCAGGGGCTGTGGTGATTGCAGCTCTGCCTTGAGTAGTTCGCTGCTGGGCCCGGGGCCAGTGCGTGCATGTTTGTGAAGTTGTGATCCGCAAGGCTACAGTGGTGTGCGGTGGGTCCGTGCAGGTGAGCTAGTTTAATAGCTAGTAGCAGTTCAGAGTTATGAACGGGTTCGAGGGGAATGTGGGGGGCAGGTATGTCCCACATGGCCCTAGAGTAGTTTCCCTCAAGCCAATCCCAGGTTTCGGGTTCTCAGGGACAGGCCCTATGTTGGGTTTCTGGCGCTCTCTCAGTGGTTAGTGATAGTATACGCGTTTTGTGGTCCCCCACGCGTTGGTGTTTGCCGGGTCCCGGTTGCAGTTGCCCGTTGATCGTTGGAACCCTCGTTGGTTCCACCGGCGATAACCTTAATAGGTCACGAACGTCTGACCCTTTGAAGTGGTTGCGGTCCCGAGCATCGGAGTTCTCGGAAGGTATCTCTGAAGTAATATATGTGCACCACTGGGACCCTAGCTAATATAGTTACTGCTCAGTCTCCCAGACCTCCGTAGTATTTACTATACAATTGGGTGTGGGGGTATCAACAGTACACTGGGTTTGGGAACCACCAAACATGGGTTGATGTGATGCGGGTAGAGCCTCTTGGTACTGTGTGTTTATGTAATGTGTTATATGTGTGGTGAGTAAAGAGTTAGTTTTGGTTATCGTATAGTGTGTTATTTTATTTCTTACTCAGTGCTATCTTTCCTATCGGGGGGATCCTGGGTATGTGGAGCGCTGCACAAAATCCAATTAAGGGTAAGGTTTTCCCCCGGCTCCCCATCTAGCGAGCTCAGACCTCCTGGACCACAACGTTTGGCCTTTCCAGTAGTCCCTAGAGCAGGTGTGTTGCAGGGAACTGCCCGTTAGACCACTAGGGGCCCATGTGAGATTGGGTGGGTCGGCCGGTCACCAAAAGGCTACATTTATATGATTGTCACGTGTAGTATTGACTGCTGTGATCGCTATGTTCCTTAATGGCGTCATATAAATAAGACACATCCAGTACATCCAGGTACAGTTAGAAATGGAGAATGGTTTTACTGCTGCCAGTAAATTGATAAACCCTATTTCTTCTTTAAGGTTCTAAATTGGAGTTTTTTCAGCTGTGGACCACCTGAAGAATGACCAAAACGGAGAGCTGTCAGCTACTCAACAAACGGACCAGGCCCATTTTAGGAAGGCCATCCCTTTGAGAATTTTCTTCTCAACCCACTATGGACTCTTGTTATAGCGTTGTAAAAACTGCTTTTTTTATGGATACACCAATATGAGTTAGGACTAAATTCTAACACAGTAGATAGTTGAAAAAGACATACAACTTTGTTGTATAATGCTAAACTATGTGACAAATCTGAATGTAATTCAGATCCAGGGGGGTTGGAAACAGTGCTTTACTAGTATGCTTCACAATGGAAATAATAACATTATTTTTCCATAAAAAATCAGGGTCTATATTGGGTCATTTCTGCAAATGTTTTAACCTGATTAGCATATCCTTTAATACTTTTATCGCCAAGACGATCATTTAATATCTTCTTTGGTGTTACCCACTTTCTCTACCATTCACGACCATCAGACTTTAAAGTTCTACATTCTAACCTTTATGTACATTCTTTTTCTCCCTATAAAGTCAAAGACCCATCTCCATTTTACATTCTTGAAAAGCTTCTTTGTATTTAGACATATTTTTTAAATAAAATCTATTCCCATTCACCTTTGTCCTTTTTCTCCACAAAGTGACATTCACTTCATTTGGATAACTTTGTACGAGTCGGACCTCTTCCATTAAACAATTTGAATCTCAAGCTTCCCTTGCAGAACATTTTACCTATCACAATTCTAAGATATTCAACTTTTATTATTGGCAACTTACAACGCAGAATCCTTCCTGTCTGAGGTCTCATAGATCCCCTGTCTCCTCAGCGCAGTCCACAATTAACCAGTATAGATTGTTTATTAAAAAGTTACATCAGCTTGATGCCTTTGCAAAATACATACTCAAAAAGTATGTTTTAAGAGAGCGACATCACAGAGCTCCCCGTCAAAAAAAGATTCTTTAATTTAGCTGCATTAAAAAAAAACGGAGGATGCAACACTTCTACGCATTTCATGCAGCTTAGTAATGCGCTTAAAAAAGACTCTTTTTTATACCTGCTTGTTTGCTTGTGCGCTTGGAAATGATACGTTTTTGGGACAGTCGCTGGAGTCTGACTACTCTGCTACGGCTGCATGCCTGAGGGACATCTGGGACATCATGAGTACTTTATGATTTATCCACTACCTATAGGGCCATCCAATGGAGGTGAAAGGTATAATTGTATTCTTCTCTCCAGCTTCAGGATATATATAGCCCTTATATAGGGGTTCAATGATGATCAACGGTTCACTGAATTATGGATCCTAGAACCCCATGGACTGTCTTCTCTTTGATCACTTATACTATTATCTCTGGGACCAGCACTTGACACAAACCCTTCTCTATACACATTCCCTTGCAAAATACTACACTTTGTATTCTGTAACCTCTGACCTTTACTGAGCAGGCTGCTCGTCCCTTAAATCGTTCAGGCAAGATTTGGGATGATATCTTAAGTAATCTCGCACAGAACAAGGCATTACTGGCCAATTATGCCCTGGCCTGGGCTTATTGCCCGTAAGGCCCTGGTCTTCGATATTACTATAGTCTAAATTAGCTTAGTTTTCAAGACATATAGACACTTTTGTATAGTTACATAGATTTTTTTATTAAAATAAAATGGTAAATACATGAAAAACCACCCCTATACTACCTTACCACTGCAGAATCTATATCCACACCTGCGCTGCCGTCGCCTCTTTTTACACAACACCCCACACACAAACTGCTGCTGCTCCACACACACACAACAGCACACACCACACACACAAACACAACACATCACCTCTCACACAGCACACCACACCATACACCACGACACACACACACACACACACGCACACACCCTACAGGCACACACACAAACCACCACACTTTTCTCTTACCAAACCCATCATCATCTACTAACATACACACGACACACCACCACCTCCCCTCTCATCAACACACACAGCAGCGCTACACAACAACACACAACACGCATCTTTATTTACACACACACAACCCATCAGCTCTACAAACACACCACACCCACCACACAGCAGCTCTACACACACAACTCTGCTGCTACAACCCACAATTCTACCCCCACTAAAACAACTTGCTATGACACACACACACAACACCACACACACCACACGGAGCTCTATATATATATATATACACACACACACACCACGTACCGCTCTATACATACACACCTCATCTCTACAACAACAACAACCCAACTGCTGCCTAACACACTACCAACACACAACACAGACACACACCACCCACAGCGCAGCCACAATCAAAAATCAGCCACTTACTAACTTGCAAAACAACCGACGCTCCCCCCCCCCTCGCCCTCTACTAACCACAACACAGCCAACACCGTGTCTACCCACCCCAACCCACACACACCACTTGCCCCTCTTATCCCCACCAAGCACCTCTACACACCCACCCTCACTTCTATCCCCAGCCCCTCTACCCCCCCAACAACCCCCCTCTACCCCACACCCCGACCCCCCATACACCCCTGACCTGCCTTCTCCCCACTGCTCCCCACAACCACCCCCCAAATCCAAAAACCAACCAACCAACCATCAAAAAACCACTAACTGCTGCTGACCCCACACACCACACACACACACACTGTAGCTCTATACACACCCACACAACAACACACACACCCACCCACATCACCTCACACAACATATACTCATCACAGCACACACACCTGCTCTGCACACACAACAACCTCTACAACCCACTTCAGACGCCACTTACTTCCCACACAGGGGACTCTTCTATATATATAACACACACACACACCACACCCAACACACACACAACCAGTAGCTATATACATACACACCACACAGCTCTACCACACACAACTCAAACTGCTGCTGGCTCCACATCCCACCGCAACACCCAAACACACACCACAATCAACTCACAACAATAAAAAATTCATCAACTTCCAAAAAACGTTGCCACCCTCCCCCCCCCCCCCCCCATGGGCCCCCCACCCCCCACGCTCTACCACCACACAACACTCACCACAGCACCTCGACACCAACCCCACACACCACAACACTGCACTCTATACACAACAAACACCTCTACACAAGCACAACACACACAAACACTGCACGTCTAGACAATCCAGCACCTCTACACACACACAATCACCTCTACACCCCACACAAAAACTGCGCTACACACACAATTTCTACATACTCAAACCGCTGCTGTGACAACACTACACACACACACACACACACAACACACCCACATCACTCTGGAGCTCTTAACCACACACCCACAGACACTCTACACAATAATAACCAGCCACAGCACAGCACACACCACACTGCGCACTCTGACACACACACACTTCAGACAGCCCGTACTTCTTTTCAGACTCCCCTCTCCCCCCCAATTCACTGAATAGGCTCATAAAATCTCCGTTCGCTCGAGAGTCAACCAGTTCTGATAGTCCCTGACCATCCCCTGCCCTTCTCAGATCTGTTTACTTCATTCAGACGCTCCCCTGCCTGTCTCAGCGTTCTGGCTGATTTCCTGGTAATAAACACATTGAAAACACACCTTGCAAAGCTGCTTAAATTCTGGCATTATACTACTGATTGGTTAAACTTCCAGGCATTATCGCATAAGAGAAGGGTTTTTTCAAAATGCCCTGATTGGTCTACTCCTTTAGCCTATAAGTAACAGTGTGTGTGTGTGTGGTGTGCTTGTGTGTGTAACTTTCTGTGTGTGTGTGTGTGTCGTATGTGGCAGCATTTGTATGTGTGTGTGTGTCCAGAGGGGGCGGCAGCTCTCCCATCGTACTTTCAGTGTCTCTTCTGCTAACACCTCCTCCTCTATTGATCTCTCTGTGGGGGTACCCCAGGGCTGTCCTGGGACCTCTTCTCTTTTCTCTGTACACACTCTCTCTAGGTGACCTAATCACATCTTTTGGGTTTAAATATCACCTCTATGCTGACGACACACAAATGTACTTTTCAACACCCGACCTTACACCTGCTGTATAAACCAAAGTTTCTGAATGTCTCTCTGCTATATCATCCTGGATGGCCCTCCGCCACCTTAAACTCTACATGGCTAAAACAGAGCTCCTCATACTTCCTCCCAAACCTGGCCCTACTACCTCCTTCCACATTACTGTTGGAACTACAATCATTCACCCAGTAGCCCAAGCATGCTGCTTACGGGTCACACTCGACTCCTCTCTCACATTTGCCCCAGACATTCAAAACATATCTAAAACCTGTCGCTTTTTCCTCTGCAATATAACAAAGATACGCCCATTCCTCTGTTGCTCGACTGCTAAAACTCTGACTCAGGCCCTCATTGTCTCCCGTCTTGATTACTGTAACCTCCTGCTGTCCGGCCTTCCTGCCTCTCACCTGTCTCCTCTACAATCTATCCTAAATGCTGCTGCCAGAATCACTCTACTCTTTCCTAGATCTGTCTCAGCATCTCCCCTCATGAAATCCCTCTCCTGGCTTCCGATCAAATCTCGCATCTCACACTCCATTCTTCTCCTCACTTTTAAAGCTTTACCCTGTTCTGCCCTTCCTTACATCTCAGCCCTAATTTCTCGTTATGCACCATCCAGACTCTTGCGTTCTTCTGAAGGATGTCTTCTTTCTACCCCCTTTGTATCTAAAGCCCTCTCCCACCTTAAACCTTTTTCACTGGCTGCCCCACACCTCTGGAATGCCCTTCCCCTCAGTACCCGACTAGCACCCTCTCTATCCACCTTTAAGACCCACCTTAAGACACACTTGCTTAAAGAAGCATATGAATAGCACTGTGGATATTCTGAACACACGATACATAAAGCTTGGCCCCCTGCAGACGCACTTACCAGAACTCCCTCCTACTGTCTCTGTACGTTCTCCCTACCTACCAATTAGACTGTAAGCTCCTCGGGGCAGGGACTTCTCTTCCTTAATGTTACTTTTATGTCTAAAGCACTTATTCCCATGATCTGTTATTTATATTATCTGTTATTTATTTGATTACCACGTGTATTACTGCTGTGAAGCGCTATGTACATTAATGGCGCAATATAAAGACATACAATACAAATCAGAAGCTACGATACTGAGTTATAATAAGTGGTACAGTGCAGTGAGGTTTACTAAATCTTTCCCTATGTCACTTTCATTCTCACTGTTGTATGTCCTATAAACATAAGCCCTCTTACATTGAAGATGTTATAACTTATTTTCTAAATGGTCAATTATCTTGGGACTTGAACCTCTTTATTCAAACACACTCATTCGTGCAAATGCGTATTGTACTGCACATGTTTCCGTGCTACAGTACAAGTGTTGTCTTTGCAGATCAGCTCAAGCACTGCAGTGACTTCACTACTTATCCAAAGACTTTCTATTATTCCATTGTTGGTTATTTATCGCTCTCTTCTTTCACACACGCTTAATTTTTCCTGCCTGAGTAATATCCCCAAAATGGGGAAATTCCCAACTCCAAACGGGGCATCTGCTTTCACCACAACTTTTTGGAAAAACTTGAAAACTGAATAAATAAACACTTATTTTCAAGTAAACTAACTTTTGACAAAAATGATTGGCCCTTAAATGACATCATGTATATCCTTTATGAACTGTGTCATGGAACAAGAACCACATTTCTGTTTCACCGCCCCCCCCTTCCTTTGCAGCTTCTGCTTGTCATGTTCTCATTCCAGCTGCATGTATTTTGCTCTGTACACTCACAGTGCCTGTGTGTTAGACACAGTGTTGTGATCCCTGTCTCTGCATTATGCCAGTGAGTTGCTACAGCAACCTCAGCTTTTCTGTCAGAATGGGCTAGTCTGCCTTCTCCCCCTCTGCCTTGCCTACAGATGGTCTGTCCCCAGGCTATCTTGCTACCCAGAATACACTGGCACTTCCTTTTCCACCTTCACCACTGGCTGAGTGAGTACCCTCTTGTAATTTGCTCTACTGGCAAGGACTTATCCTTTTTCACCTTTCCCCACTATCAAGCGCACGCACCATAGAGACATTCTCTCCCAACACCATCATCCACAAGTGCCTTTGTTAATCCATGCCTTTTCTCAATAAAGTGAAGAAAGACAAAGAACTTGTTGTGCTTGTAGAAGGAACAAGTTGAACCTATCTGGGCTAATCATCCTACACATGACCCTGGCCTCTAGAATAAACTGTGACAATAACCTGTACGATATGAATATGTAGTACAGTTTTGGGCACGTTGATCCAGGGAGAAATCTGATTTTTGCCTTTATGAGACATAATTGGATGATGTTTTAGTGGGGGTTTTGTTTGCCTTCCTCTGGATAAATATACTTTAAATCAAAATATAGGATAGGTATCTGTTGTGTAAATTTAGCATTGGATGAACTTGATGGACATATATCTTTTATCAACCTCATCGTCTATGTAACTATGTGACTATGATATAGTTTCGGTGAACCTACAGTATAGTTTGAGAGATTTTACCTGACTGCTTAGCTGCTGCAGACGAGAATACTGTCAATTGTTCAGATTCATTGAAAGACCATTTTGCGATAGTGAAGAAAGTAGCAGTTTATTCCCAAGTAAACTAACTTTTAAAGCATGCACTGGATCTAAACTGACTTCATAAATATAATTTTTTGATAACCCATGCTGTATTTCCTATTTCAGTACATCTGTGAACGTCACTTCCAGAAAGTGCTGAATCGCAGCCTGTTCACTGGTTTACGCTCTATCACACATTTTGGAAGACCACAATTTGAGCAATTTTTCCTTTCACTGCAGGAAGTTCATCCTGAGGTGAGTGTTTACTAATATCGATAATTTTCCTGGCTAATACATCCAGTTATATTGTAGCCACTGTAGATAAATTAAACTAGATCATTTATTTTTCATCAAACCTATTTAATGCAGACAATTTAGAACAAACTATTTTTGCTCACTCTGGAATTAACTAAGTAAACAAACCAAAAATGAGTACATTAACAGTATTCAATTTGTTCAGTGGTAAAGTACAGGCATACCCCGCATTAACGTACGCAATGGGTCCAGAGCATGGATGTAAAGCGAAAATGCCCTTAAAGTGAAGCACTACCTTTTTTCACTTCGGTAGAGGTAGGAAGCCGGTATTGCTTGCGCAAGCTGCCGTTTTCCAATTGGGCGAGGGGGAATCAGCGCGTCTCACAACTACGGCGGTCTGTAGGGCTGAATAAGTGTCCGTACTTGCGAAGCGAGCGTACGCACATGGGGATGGTGCTATTGTAAATATGTCCGTACTCGCGGGTCCGTAAAGTGAAGGGCTGTATAGCGGGGTATGTCTGTATAGCCTCTTTCTGATGGCTCAATTCATTTTAGAGCACATAATATAGGTGTCGGCACAGATAATGGCTCGTATTCACTAAGCAGTCTTCTGCCATAAGGCTCTTTGTGGGGCATTCAAGCAAATGGACTCTAAGGTATACCTTTCTCACTGACTGCCCCACACCTCTGGAATGCCCTTCCCCTCAATACCCGACTAGCACCCTCTCTATCCACCTTTAAGACCCACCTTAAGACACATCTGCTTAAAGAAGCATATGAATAGCACTGAATAATCCTGGACACATGATACATAAAGCTAGGCCCCCTGCAGACGCACTTGCTAGAATTCCCTCCTACTGTCTCTGTACGTTCTCCCTACCTACCAATTAGATTGTAAGCTCCTCGGAGCAGAGACTCCTCTTCCTTAATGTTACTTTTATGTCTGAAGCACTTATTCCCATGACCTGTAATTTATATTATTTGTTATTTATATGATATGTATTACTACTGTGAAGCGCTATGTACATTTATGGCGCTATATAAATAAAGACATACAATACAATACAGTATATTCCAACGCCAGAAGGTTTCTGATGGCAGAGGACTGCTTGGAAAAAAGGGCCAATGGGCAGTATTTACTAAGAAGTACAACCCCATAAGAAAAACACCCATGCTTGAAGACTTCTTATGGTCCTTTTCATGGCCATAAAGAGTCATATATTTACTAAGCCAATGTACTTGATTGGACACCTTCAAAGCTTGAAGACACCTTAAATTCCATTCACGTGAAAGGGCCATAAAGGGCATTATTTATAAGCCATGCTAAAGGTATCTTATGGAGTAGCATGGCTCTGTAAATGTGGCCCAATATCAGATGAAGGTTCTTTTGTGATCTTGAAAATCCACGTTCATCTGTTCCATGGTGTTTGAGAAATGGTGTCACTTTCTGCAAGTAATCCAGTTTTTATTGTAACACATCGTTTTCAGTTCTGCAATAGCCAAACAAAAGTAGTAAAGCTACTATACATACATACATAACAAAATTGTGCAGATATCATTTCAGCTGAAATATATTTCTTTGGATACACAGATTTGCAGACTGGTATACAGTGCATATACTTTTTTTTTAATTAACTGTTTTAAAGAATAAAAATATGAAAGAACTTCATAAAAAAGCATCCGTCACAATGTGAAAGTTTGCATTGCTTGTGAATCATATTTCTTTATATGGGTATTATGGCTTACAGCTATTTTCTCTCCAAACCTTATAAAGCTCAATAAAAAATCTTTAAAAAAAACTTCAAGCTACGAAAATATGAGCAATTGCATTGGCAAGTTCCAACTGTTAGACATAATTTCAGAGACCGGTTAGTGCCGACTGCATTTCATATTGTGTCAGCTGGCCCCCGCTGCAGTGGAACTATTCTAAGATTATTTGATGACTTTCATAAGTGGAGAGTTCTATAAATACCGAGTAGACTTTACCACAAAATGTTTAGAGAATTCTGAAGTTCTATAGTAGCCTACTGTACTGTATGTAAAGACAAATGGTTGTGTTGGTGGCCTACCATGGAAAATCACAATTATAGTCATACTCCATGATATAAATGCGAACGGGAAGAAAGGTTATAATTGTCATTCTTATCACTGTAATTCTACTTCTTTTTCTTTTATGTTGTAGAATACTGTATGTGCTTATGGTTTCTAAGTATATTTATAATGATTGTGATATATTTTATGGGACTAATATTAGAGTTCTACATATAGTAGATAACATTATAAAATACAGATTCTCAGCGCTTTTCAAAACGTCTGCTTTGAGTGACATTTTTACACACTATCATTTAATCCATGAAGAATTCTATTGAACCCCTAAAAGGTATCTCAACCTACAACAAATCGACATTTCCCCAGGACCAATTTGACTACTAAAACTGAGATTGTAAGCTCTTCGGAGCAGGGACTCCTATTCCTAAATGTTACTTTTATGTCTGAAGCACTTCTTCCCATTATGTGTTGTTTGTATTTGTTATTTATGTAGCCCCGAGGTATATTTTCGCTCCCTGGCCCCTCTCCGCGAGTGCCGTGTGGTAGCGGGTGCCGCCGGAGGCTGCGACGGACCCGCCGGCACTTCGCGAGGGTGGGGGCCAGAGCAGGGAGCAGCGCGGGGTATAGCGGTGCAGGCTGGTTGCCGGGGACGCGATCGGGCCGTCGCTAGGGCCGCGATCGCGTTGCCACCGGCCCAGCGGCTTGTAGAGAGTGCGCCGCCATTACAGAGAGATCGCGCGAGAGTAGGGAAGGTAGTAGAGAGGTTGAGGCGGCCATTAGGGGTTCGCGCATGCGCAAGGGAAGCGCGCACGCGGCCCCAATGCTTTAGGCAGCCCCTGGGAACTACAATTCCCAGGAGGCTTAGGGAGACAGGCATCAGGTGCCTGAGTGTAGCCAATAGGGCTGAAGGAAGCTCAGCCCGGGAAAAGAGATACATTTCCCGGGCTTTGCAACAGTCAGTCAGGGCAGAGCAGAGGAAGGAGTAGGAAGGGTGCAGGGAGCGCGTGGCTCCTGCATCAGGTAAGGGTCCTCCCTAGATTCCCAGGCAGGCCCCAATTCCCGGGTAAAGGGCAGGGGGTAACTGAAGAGGGACGCCTTAACTAGGGAGGTGACCCTTGAGTGTGGAAGGTGCTGGTTTGGCAGTGTCGCAGCGGAGAGAGCTGTGGGCACTGTCAAAGAGGCACAGTGTGCTAGCAGTGTGTTTGCTGCGGGATCCAGGGGCTGTGTGTGATTGCAGCTGCCTGTGAGTAGTGTCGCTGTATGTGCTGGGCACAGTGCGTGCAGTGTGTGTGAAGTGTGGATCCCTGCAGGCTGACAGTGTGTGCGGTGTGTCAGCTGCAGGTGAGCTAGTTAATAGCTAGTAGCAGTTACAGTTAGGACTGGGTAGCTAGGGGAAGGGGGGGGCAGGTTATGTCCACAGGCCCTAGGAGTTTCCCTCAAGCCATCCCAGTGTTGCGGTTCCTCAGGGACAGGCCCTAGGTTAGGGTTGCTGTCGCTCTAGCAGTGGTTAGTGATAGGGATAGCGGCGGTTGCTGTTCCCACGCGGTTGGTGTTGCCGTGGTCCGGTTGCAGTTCCCGTTGAGCGGTGGGACCCTCGTTGGGGTCCACCGGCAGAGTACCTGGAATAAGGATCAGACGGACGTCTGACCCTTTGAGAAGTGGTTGCGGTCCCGAGCATCGGAGTGCTCGGAAGGTATCTCTGAAGTAATATATGTGCACCAACTGGGCCCTAGCTTAATATAGTGACTGCGCAGTCTCCCACGACCTCCGTAGGAGTTACGAGACATTGGGTGTGGGGTGATCACAGGACACTGGGTTGGGGAACACCAGACATTGGGTTGAGGTGATGCGGGTAGAGCATCTGGTATGTGATGTTATGTAATGTGTTATATGTGTGTTAAGTAAAGAGTTAGTTATTGGTTATCGTATACGTGTGTTATGTTATTTCTTACTCAGGGCTATCTTTCCTATCGGGGGATCCTGGGTAAGTGGAGGCGCTGCACCAAGTAAGGGTAAGGGTTTTCCCCAGGCTCCCAGCTAGCGGAGGCTCAGATCTCCTGGAGCCACACAGGTTATGCAGTACCAGTAGTCCCTTAGAGCAGGTGTGTTGCAGGGAAAGGGACCGGTTAGACCACGAGGGGCCAATGTGAGATTGGGTGGGTCGGCCGGATCACAAAAAGGGCTACATTTATATGATTGTCACGTGTGTATTACTGCTGTGATCGCTATGTTCATTAATGGCGCTATATAAATAAAGACATACATACAGTACATACAGGTACAGTTTATAAAATGGAGAATTGTTTACTGGATGCCAGTATAATTGATAACCCTATTTCTTTCTTTAAGGTTCATAAAATTGGAGTTTTCAGCTGTGGACCACCTGGAATGACCAAAAACGTGGAGAAGGCTTGTCAGCTACTCAACAAACGGGACCAGGCCCATTTTAGCCATCACTTTGAGAATTTCTAGACACAACTATGAACTCTTGTAGACGTTGTAAAACTGCTTTTTTTATGGATACAAACAATAATGAGTTAGGGACTAAATTCTAACACAGTAGATAATGTTGAAAAAGACATACAACTTTGTTGTATAATGCTAAACTATGTGACAAATCTGAATGTATGCAGATCCAGGGGGGGAAACAGTGCATTTACTAGGTATGCTTCACAAGGGAAAATAATAAAATTATTTCCATAAATCAGGTCTATATTGGGGTCAATATTCTGCATGTTTTAACCTGATTAGCATATCCTTTAATACCTTTTATCGCCAAGACGATATTTAATATCTTCTTTGGTGTACCCACTTTATCTACCATCACGACTTTAAAGGTTCTACATTACTACCTTTACTGTACATTTTTTCCCCTATAAAGTCAAAGACTGCCATCTCCATTTTACAATTCTTGAAAAGCTCTTTGTATTGTATACATATTTTTTAAATAAAAATCATATTCCACAGTTGTCCTTTTTCCAAAGTGAACATTCACTGATTTGGATACATTTTTTACGAGTCGGACCTTCCATTAACAATTTGAATCTCAAAATGCTTCCTTGCAGAACATATTGTACCTATAACAATTCTAAGATATTCAACTTTTATGCAACTTACAGCAAGATCCTTCCTGTCTGAGGTCTCAGAGATCCAACTGGTCTAACTCCAGCGCAGTCCCAACAATTACCAGTATAGATTGTTTATTGAAAAGATTACAATCATGCATTGATGCCTTTGCAAAATACATAACTCCCAAAAAGTATAGTTAGAGCGCACAGCAACAGAGAGCCAGGTCATAAAGATAAGATTCTTTATTTAAGCTGCATTAAAAAAAAAACGGAGGATGCAACACTTCTACGCATTTCATGCAGCTTGAGTAATGCAGCTTAAATAAAGAATCTTATTTTTATGACCTGGCTCTGTTGCTGTGCGCTGGAATGATACTTTTTTGGGATATCTCTGGAGTCTGCTACGGCTGCATGCCTGAGGAGACATCTGGGGACATACAGTGAGTACTTTATGATTTACCTATAGGGCCATCCCAATGAGGAGGGGAAAGGTATAATTTATTCTTCTCTCCAGCTTCAGGGAGATATAGAGCCCTTATATAGGTTTCAATGATTGATCACTGGTATCACTGAATTATGGATCTATAGACCCCATGGACTGTCTTCTCTTTGATCACTTATAACTATTATCTACGTGGGACCAAGCACTTGAGCACAAACCCATTCTCTATACACATTCCTTGCAAAATACATAACCCACCTTTAGTATTCTGGTAACCTCTGACCTTTACTGAGCATGCTGCTAGTCCCTTAAATCTGTGCAGGCAAAGAGTTTGGGATGATATACTTAAGTAATAATCCCCAAAGAACAAGGCATTACTGGCCAATAATGCCCTGGCTGGGCATTATTGGCCCGTAATGCCCTGTTCTTCAGGGATTATTACTATTATAGGCTAAATGTAGGCTTATTTCATAAATAATAGACACTTTTGTATAGTTAAATAGATTTTTTTATTAAAATAAAATGGTAAATACATGAAACCACCTCCTATATACGCTTACACTGCAGATATCTATATCCACACACTGCCGTCGCCTCTGTGTACACACACACACACACAAACTGCTGCTACACACACAAACACAACAGCACACCACACACACACACAACACAGCACCTCTACACACAAGCACACCACACACACACACACACACACACACACACACACACACACACACACACTGGAGCTCTAGACACAACACAGCACATCTACACATACACACACACACAACACAGCACCTCTACACACACAACACAGCAGCGCTACACACACAACACAGCAGCTTTACACACACACAACACAGCAGCTCTACACACACCCACACCCACAACACATCAGCTCTACACACACAAACTCTGCTGCTACACACACATGCTACACCCATAAACACTGCTACTGACACACACACAACACAGCACCTCTACACACACAACACTGCACTTCTATACACAGCCCCTCTACACACACACACACACACACAGTAGCTATATACATACACACACATCAGCTCTACACACACACAAACTGCTGCTACACATACCACAGCACAACACACACACACACACACACAGACTGCAGCCACAATAAAAAATGCAGCCACTTACTAAACGTTGCACCCTCCCCCCCCCCCACCTCTACACACAACACAGCACAACACCTCTACACACACCCCACACACACACACAACACTGCACCGCTATACACAACAAAGCACCTCTACACACACAACACTGCACTTCTATACACAGCACCTCTACACACAACACAGCACCTCTACACACACACACACACACACACACAAACTGCTGCTACACACATGCTACACTCAAACACTACTGCTGCTGACACACACACACACACACACACACACACTGGAGCTCTATACACACACACACACACACACACACACACACACACACAGCACCTCTACACAAATATACAGCAGCACAGCACACACACACTGCTACTGACACACACAAACAGCAGCTACACAAACTGCAGACAGCCACTTACTTCCCACACATGGAGCTCTATATATATATATACACACACACACACACACACACACACACACACACACACAGTAGCTATATACATACACACACATCAGCTCTACACACACACAAACTGCTGCTACACATACCACAGCACAACACACACACACACACAGACTGCAGCCACAATAAAAAATGCAGCCACTTACTAAACGTTGCACCCTCCCCCCCCCCACCTCTACACACAACACAGCACAACACAGCACCTCTACACACACCCCACACACACACACAACACTGCACCTCTATACACAACAAAGCACCTCTACACACACAACATACACACACAACACTGCACGTCTATACACAGCACCTCTACACACAACACAGCACCTCTACACACACACACAAACTGCTGCTACACACACATGCTACACTCAAACACTGCTGCTGACACACACACACACACACACACACACACACACTGGAGCTCTATACACACACACACACAGCACCTCTACACAAATATACAGCAGCACAGCACAGCACACACACACTGCTACTGACACACACAAACTGCAGACAGCCACTTACTTCTTTGCAGACTCCCCTCTCCCCCCCAATTCAACTGAATATGCTCAGAAAATCTCAGTCAGCTCGAGGAGTCAACCAGTGGCTGATATGTCCTGACCAATCCCCTGCCCTGTCTCAGAGCTGTTACTTCATTCAGACGAATCCCCTGCCCTGTCTCAGCTGTTCTGAAGCTGATTGCCTGGAAATAAACACATTGAAAACTACACATTGCAAGCTGCTTAAATTCTGGGCATTACTGATTGGTTAAAATTCCAGGCATTATCGAATAAGAGAGAAGGGTTTTCAATAATGCCCTGAATTGTACTACTTTAGCCTATAATGTACATTGTGTGTGTGTGTGGTGTGCTTGTGTGTGTAGAGCTGCTGTGTGTGTGTGTGTGTATGTGGCAGCAGTTTGTATGTGTGTGTGTGTACACAGAGGGGGCGGCAGTGTGTGGATATAGATATCTGCAGTGTAAGCGTATATAGAGGTGGTTTCATATATTTACCATTTTATTTTAATTAAAAAAATCTATTTAACTATACAAAAGTGTCTATTATTTATGAAAAAAGTCTACATTTAGCCTATAATAGTAATAATCCCCTCAGAACAGGGCATTACTGGCCAATAATGCCCTGGCTGGGTTAAAGTCCCTCGGCTTTGCCTCTGGCCTTCAACTCTTCCAGCAAGGGCATTATTGGCCAGTAATGCCCTGTTCTTCGGGGATTATTACTTAAGTAGTCAATGCAACACATCTAGGATAGCAAGAGCTTAATACAACATGAACGATTGGGAATAAATACACAGCTTTTCACCAAAAATATAATTTTTTATTTTAGGCTCTGCAATGTTTGTCCTATTAATTCCTGAAACCAAAATAATTTTAAAAGTGAATTAGTAGTTGTGTAGTTTTCTTCTACCAAATATATACATAAAAATAATCAAGCACAAAAAAGTGGGAGGGGGAAGATTTACTATGCAGGAAAAGCAAAGAAAGAGGCATTTCTTACGCACAATCATTGTCGCCACACATTTCCCCATGAATACAGCACCGGACAGCCCGTTTTTGTAGTGTTTGGTTGCCTTATGAATATTTATTAAGATTTTACCTACAATCCTTTTTCGGAGACAAATACTAAAAGAAAAGACTAAAGTCTCCCATCCAGAAAACCGGTGCAACCCCCCCCCCCCCCCCCCCCCCCCCCCCCCAGCACCATATTTACTGATGAAAAGTATCCATGAATCCCACCAAAAGCAATTTTCCTTTCAGAAATCTGGTTTCATATTGTGCCCTCAATTTGCCCGACTTTTGCAGCCGGGGTGACTCTAGTAAATACGAACCTTCATGGAGTATTTAATAACCCTCAAGGAGGAGGACAACATGTTACATACAGTACATACATACATATATACATACATACATACATACATACATACATACATACATACATACAGTGTACACACCATATAGCTGTGAACAGCAGTGTAAGTGCCTGATTTTTCCATTAGGTGGCAGTGAAAGCTCATTGTATTTCATGGAAACATCGCATTAGAAGGCAGATCAGAACCACTTGGTCCATTTTCCTATCTGACCTTATTTGATCCTTGGCTTTCTTTAATATTGGGTCTATCCCAAGCATTTTTTTTTTACATATATTGCGGTATTACCACCTCTGCTGCAAGGCTAGTCCACCACTATTTTCCTTTTAAACAGATAGCATTGTTAGAGATTCACAAATGTGTTTTTTGTTCAAATGGCATTTATCTTTCCTTCTTCACATTTGAGAAGTGTACTTTGTATTATTATTTGATTATTGTTTGATCACAGCCATGTTAACATAACTTATTGATACAATTATAATAACCCACAGCACAAATGGAGTTGCCGACATATAATCTTTCCACTGAAGTGCATTGCTGTATTTTTTTCAGCTCCTTGCAGCATCGTGTCATTACGACTCATGCCCTCTCAACTACACCCCCCCCCTCTTTCAGTCCCTTCTTTCTAACTTTATGTCCAAAACTCTTTTGCGCGTATGTCCCCATTTAATGGTGGAATTCATGAAGCTCCAATGAGGGACAATGGGGCTCGATCTGCATTAACTGCCACTCAAGTCAGTTTTTTTTAACCTTAGTGTCCCCATCTCTCCTTCTCCCTCTCTCACACACACCCTTTTCTTGTCACATATTCCCCTAATCTCACTTCTCTAATCCTAAAGTCTCTAATTTCTCTGAGCTCCCTGTTCCCATTGTCCTCCCTAATGTCTCAACCTTTCTTAATCTCATGTTACATACTGTAGTTACATAGTAGACAGGGTTGAAAAAGGACACGTCCATCAAGTTCAACCTATGCTAAATTTAGATGACAGATACTTATCCTATATTTGTGTAACCCCTCTATACTTCAAGGCCCCAGACAGATCACCTGGTGCTGAGTTGGGAGGCCGAGTCCTTTATTGTTACTCAATATGCAACACGGGGCCTTCATGCAGATGTTAGGAAATAAGTACAAAGCGTGTGCGATACAAAGGTTCTTCGGTATCACTGTTAACTGCAACTGTTGAGGTCCCCTCCCATGGGGATGAAGAACTCTGTGTGCTCTCTGGCACGGATCTGCTGGGCCTTTCTGCACCAGGTACTGCTCTCCCTCAGCGGATCTCTGCTGTCTCTCAGTGTGACTCAGACTTCATCAAGCTGATTTGTGGTGTTTGCGCGCTTTTCCACTGCGCATGCGCAACCCAGAATGGCCGCCGCTGCTCAACTGCACATGTGCAAACTCTTCCAAGATGGCGACGCCCTCCGCAACCACTGGCGACGCGATCGCCCTCTCAGCGCACCGGTAACCTCCCACTGCATGCCCCCTCCCGCGAAGATCACACCGCGCGAGCACGCGCATCCTCATGCTCCCGACCATGCGGAGGCAAATACAAGGGGCATACCCCAGAGGGGAACCTGGCTACACTGTAAACTAAAAAAATTATATGGATAGAAATGCATATTATTTATGCTCAGCTGAGCCCTCTTTCTCATTATTCCACCATCTACAGTATTTCTCCCCCTCTCTATAATTCTCCACCACTCTCACTCTTCCCCCTCTCTCTACCCCTCTTTCTCTCAACCCCCATCCCTCACTCCTCCACATCACACACCCGCCCCTTCACTCTCTCACTGTCCTCTCCCCCCCCTCTTCTCGCACTCTGCCCCCTTTCTCTCAGTCCTCCCCTTATCTCTCCCCCCCTGCCCTCCTCTCTCTTCCTGGGCCCTATATGTGGCACGGGTGTGTGGTGTCCGTCCAGGCCCTACCCGGCGGTGGAGGGGGAACCACCAAGGTGGCCTAGAGCAGAAGTTGGGCACGACTTCTGTTGGGGCCTAACATCAAGTTTCGGACGGCCCAGGACAGATGGTTTGTGAGTAGTGAATAAACTTTTTAAAACATTTAACATTCTATGAACTTCACTTACATACATTACTTATTTTGTCACTTTTTTTTGACCCACCATAACTTTTTAAATGTCTGGTTACACTTATTTCCAGTACACATCTACAGTCAATAATGCTGTGAATACAGTTCCCCTTGTTCTTCTCAAGCAGAGTGTTGACAGTTTCATTGCTTATTGAATGGGACCAAAGGGGTCTATTTATATCAGAGTGACGTCAGAGTAGGAGCTTGCATGCATTACAGACTCGCAGTGAAGCTGAACCAGGGGCATATTCATCAACCTTGGCTTCAGTAGTGTGCCGGTCCGGCCATGCATTTGGCTCCTTTTTCATTTTTATTATGATGAGCTGTTGATCTTAATATGTTTGTGAGTAGGAGTACAGAGGAATTGTAAAAATAAGAAGATTTTAGAGTATGTTTTCTTTTACAGGTCTATTTAAGTGTCTTGGCTGCAAAACCTGTACCATAAAACAGCTCTAGATTTATTGATGGAAAAGTTGTATTGCTTTCTCTAGGATTCCTTTACTTTGATATATCTAGTGCTAATTTCTGCACTGCTGTGGCCACTAGGAGACTTTGGTAAAGAGATCCCTGTGTCTAAGGGCAGAAAGTACTTTAAAACACACACTAATAATATCTCAATCTAAAGCTGTAAAAAAAAAAAAAAATCTAAAACATATCCATCTAGTGATTATATACATATTTGAGGAGTTTATGGCTTCCAAATATAGCTGAATTACATAGCAACATCCTTAATCATGCTAAAGGTTTTTTTTTACTGTAAAAAACACGTAACGCTAGACTAACATTTCAGAGGAAATTAGACAATCCTTCATATGACTGGAGATTCTACAGTGGTTTGAAGGCTGGTATAAATTGCTCTGGAAGGTCAAACCAGCTTTACCTGTTTGGAGAAAAAAAATAAACTTTTAACAATTATATTGATCTATTAAGATCCAGTTGAAATAATTTCTCCCGCTGCTGGATGAGCAACCAGCTTCATACAACTCAAAACAAACAAAAACACCAGTAAAATAACTACTAAAATTCAAAAATACATTTACTTTTTTCTTTCCTATTGTCCCATCGCACATTGTTGTTCTCTGTTGCCAACATATCTATGTCTCTTGTTTATCGGTCTGTTTGTGTGCCTCAGGGTTCTGTCTTGGGACCTCTCATTTTCTCTCTCTACACACTATCCCTCATCAACTGTTTTGGCATTAGGTATAATCTCTATGTAGATGATACACAGATATATCTATGCACCTTTAACTTCACACCTAGTCCCAAATCTCTGATTGTCCCCTGGCTATATCCTTGTGGATGATGCTCCACCACCTTCAACTTAATATGTCTAAAATTGAGCTCCTCATATTTCCCTCTAAACCTGACCTAATATCTCTCTTTTCTATCACAGTAAATGGTACTACAGCTAAACCCCGTTATAACGCGCCTCGTTATACCGCGATTCGGTTATAACGCGGTTTTCCCGTGGCTCCCGTTTTTAAAAAAAAAAAAAAAAAAAAATTTTTAAAAAAAAAATTTTTTTTTTCATTTTTTTTTTGCACACCTGCACACCCACTGCACACCACTGCACACACTCACTGCACACACACTGCTCATGTGCCTCACTGCCACACTGCACACTGCATACACCTGCTCATTGCTCACACTGACACACTGCACACACACTGCACACTGCACACACACTGCCTCATTGCTCACACTGCACACACTGACCACTCACACACACTGCAAACTGCACACACACCATGCTCATTGGACACACTGCACACACACTGCACACGCACACATACACACTGCCATTGGACACACTGCACACACAACTGCACACACTGCACAACACACACTTCTATTGCTCACACTGCACACACTGACAACCTGCACACACACTGCTCATTGCTCACACTGCAACACACTGACACACTGCACACACACTGCTCATTGACACACTGCACACACTTGAGACTGCACTGCACACACACTGCTCATTGGACACACTGCACACACACTGCACACTGCACACACACCTCATTGGACACACTGCACACCACTGCACACGCACACACATACTGCTCATTGCTCAACACTGCACACACTTGACCACTGCACACACACGACTGCTCTTGACACACTGCACACTGCACACACGACTGCTCATGCTCCACGCACATGACACACTGCACACACACTGCAGCACTGCACACACACGCCTCATTGCTCACACTGCACACACCTCCACCATTGACAGACACTCACATACACCTCACACACACTTACGCACACGCACACACACTCCACACACCACACTTACACACACTCGCACGCACACTCCCACACACTTACCACACTTACACACTAGACACTCACGACCCCACTCACACACACACACATTACAACACCCTTACACAACTTAGACATCTCAAACACTCACACACACTTACACACACTTACACACACTTACACACACTTACACACACTTAGACACTCACACACACTTACACCTTCCACAACACTTACACACTACTTACAAACTTACACACACTTACACACACTACACACACACTCAGACCTACACACACTCAACCATACCAACCATACACCACCCATATACACACACACACTTTCCTCTCTCCATATATACATACAACACACACACTCCGCATCACTCTACACAGACGGGGGGTGGGGTCGGAGCAGAGGAACGGCCCGACCAGCACCACACCCGCTCCCCCCCTCCTCCCGCGCAGGCAGCGGGAGCGCCAGGGACAGCGGTGGGGAGAAGAAACCCCCCGCTACCACCTCCGTGCAGGCAGCGGGATCTGAGGTAAGCGGCGACCTGAGGGACATCCCCGCTCCCATCTCCTGCCCCGCGGCCTGTCCCGCGGTGACAGGGGGAAGCGGGGACAGGAGGGACATCCCCGCTCCCATCTCCTGCCCCGCGGCCTGTCACACGGTGACAGGGGGAAGCGGGGACAGGAGGGACATCCCCGCTCCCATCTCCTGCCCCGCGGCCTGTCACACGGTGACAGGGGGAAGCGGGGACAGGAGGGACATCCCCGCTCCCATCTCCTGCCCCGCGGCCTGTCACACGGTGACAGGGGGAAGCGGGGACAGGAGGGACATCCCCGCTCCCATCTCCTGCCCCGCGGCCTGTCCCGCGGTGACAGGGGGAAGCGGGGAGCGGAGGGACATGCCCGCTCCCATCTCCTGTCCCGCGGGATGAATATGCGCTAAAGCGCGGCGGCCATTTTTTTTTCTCGCGACCCCGTTAGTAACGCGGTGGTCTCGGGGTGGACCCCGAGACCCGCGTTATAACGGGGTTTAGCTGTACCATCTATCCTGTCACCAAAGTATGGTGCCCAGGAGTGAAATGTGACTCCTCCCTTTCCTTCTCCATTCACATTAACGGTGTAACTATGTAACTTTCACAGCATTGCTAGAATTTGTTGCTTCTTCCTCTGTATCATTGCCAATATCCACCTTTTCGTCTGTCAAACTACTGCAAAACTCTTATCCTCTACCGCCTGGATTATTGCAACACATTGCTAACAGGCCTACCTGCCTCACAACTTTCTCCTTTGCCATCTATCCAAAATTCTGCTGCTAAAATAATTTACCAAAACAGTCTTTGCTCATCTTCTCCTTAAATTCCTCTTATGGTTTTCCATCAAGTTTCAGATCAAGTACCAAGTTCTAGTCCTTACCTTTCCTTACCTTAGGCTCTCAACTGATCTGCTCCTCCCAACATATCAGCTCTGATCTCTTGTTATGCCCCTGCTCATCTCTTGCGCTCTTCCCATACTGGTCTCCTTTCTACCCCTTTCACCTCTGTTGCTCTCTCTCTCTCCTTAAACTTTTTTTCCTCGCTGTCCCTTACCTGTGGAACTCAGTAATACGCCAAGAACTTTCACTCATCACCTTTCAATCAAACCTTAAAACTCACCTATTCAATGAAGCAATAACCTGGACTCATGGCTACTATCCCACACCCACAGCCACTCCTACCAAAAATTGGGGTCAAGCACTTATTCCCTCACCTGCTGTCTCTGTAAATCTCACAACACTGAGATTGTAAACTTTCTGTTGCATGGATTTCCTTTCTTATTTTCTGATTGAGCTTGTTGCTCTTATTATATTATAATTCCCTGTGCTGTCTCTTTTTATAAAGCGCTGAGTACACTGTGGGCACTATAAAAATATACCACAGAATGAAACACAACCTCACCGCTATACCCACAGTATTAATAGTGATTAAATATTATATACAACCTCAAACAGGAATAAACTGTAGTGGAAAAAACATATAAAATATACACATGAAAATGTGATACAGAGTGTTTTACAACCTCTCTTTGTGAAGTCCTGCAGCCTTGAGGTCACTCAGATTGTCCAAATCCTTCTACTTATCTTTATGGAAAATTGTCCTTTTTTTTGTGCTGGTCTCCAACAGTTAGTGCGCAGTGGTATATATGCAATTGGAAATATGAGAAGAAGAAACAGTGTCAAATATCAGACAGTAAAGCTGTTTTCACTGAGGCATCCAAATGAAGATGGACATTTGTTAACAAAAGGGTCTGGTACCAGAATTCCAAATCTCATAGGTTGTAAGTACCCGAGATGATTGTATTAAAGGAAATAGTACACACCCTTGTTGTAGAGATCTTCTTGAGCACACCTTAACCTATCTGTATCCTACAGTGTAGTTAGTGCATTCAATAGTGCTCTTATGATTTAGACAGACTAACATATGTTACAACTTGATAGACTTCAAGAGTCCTTTTGTAGGCGTGGATTGCAGTTATGCATATATTGTTGCATCAGTGACATAGGATAGGAAGAGAAAGCAGCATAGCATAGATATACTAAAACAATTTATTAAAACACATGAAACAGGCACATGGAGTACCACTCACATCTTCTCCATTCTGGGGGGAGGGAGAGCCCTGCGGGGGATCACGCGAGGCCTCTGTATCTTCGCTTACCTTTGTGTTGGGTGACATGTCGCCATGGCAACATTACGTTACATGACTCTGCTGCGTCATTTGGCACTGGAGCAGAGCCGGGTGGGGAGGAGGAGGGGAGCACGAGCAAGGGGGGGGGGGGCAGGCAGGGGTTACGCAGGGGGAATAGTTTGCGCACCCCTGTTCTGGAACCCTCTCCCTATGATATATATCCTGTGATGTCAAAATAGAAAAAGGGAATCAGGAAAAAGCAACTTGGGATGCCCCTAGGTAGTGGGGACTGGGAGAAAAAGAACTGCAAAAAGTGGGTGCTACAGGCAAAAATTCCTAGTCAAGCAACAGCATAACACACAGAGGGAGTCAAGCACACCAAACAATGGTAAAGATAGAGTTAATGCAAAAAGGTCATTTAATGACTATACAAGTCACAGTATCCAGCGAACCCCTGATGAAGATGCACCGCACCGAATCGCTGGATACTTTGACTTATATAGTCATTAAATGACAAATGCATTAACTCTATCTTTACTATTTTTGGGTGTGCTTGGCTCCCTCGATATATCCTGCGATGACATCACTGTCACTATCAATATACAACAAATTTATCCCAATCTACAACACGACATTTCTCCAGGATATACATATATATTTATATAAAACATTGTTGTATATCAAATAAATGAAATCTTTTAATGTTAAAAAAAATAATGTATTTGTGTTGTACCAGCTGTGTCTATTGCGTACAGTATTTAGTGTACACATTCCCCTGTTACCATTCTTGGTGACAAAGTGAAGCATAACACATTGTTCCAGAGTCATCAAAGATTGATCCTCTGTATTGAGCTCAAATCGTAGATATCTGCCATTAATATCTGTGGCGATTGGGGCGCGATGCAGTGGATCACGCTTTCATGATTCTGTGGCATTGCGTTGTCGACTAAGGATTACCATTTTGTAGCTTATTACATTGTAGCCTTAAAAATGTCCAAAATAGGACATACCTTGGGACTAATATTTTTTTCCTGTTTTGAAAATGCAAGCAGCTGATGTTAACATGATTACCCCACTTTCTGTACCTGCAAACATGCCTTTTCCTTTGGTGGACATGATAACTTGTAATAGAAGTGGTGCAGTGGGGATGATGCATGGATAGGAGGTAGGTGGGGCACTTAGCTGCTGGTGCGTGGCAATCAGGGTGCTCCTAGGATCCCAGCAGTAGTCAGCGTTGGAAGAGAAAGAAGCCAGGTTTTCCGACGTTTCGGCTGTGCAGTACAGCCTTTTACAACCTTGTAAAAGGCTATACAGGCATACCCCGCATTAACGTACACAATGGGACCGGAGCATGTATGTAAAGTGAAAATGTACTTAAAGTGAAGCACTCTCTTTTTTCCACTTATCGATGCATGTACTGTACTGCAATCGTCATATACGTGCATAACTGATGTAAATAACGCATTTGTAACAGGCTCTATAGTCTCCCCGCTTGCGCACAGCTCCGGTACAGGTAGGGAGCCGGTATTGCTGTTCAGGACGTGCTGACAGGCGCATGCGCGAGCTGCCGTTTGCCTATTGGGCGATATGTCCTTACTGGCGAGTGTACTTAAAGTGAGTGTCCTTAAACCAGGGCATGCCTGTATTGCACAGCCAAAACATCGGAAAACTGCTTACTGCTTAAGTCCGTGTGCTGGCTTCTTTCTCTTCCAACTTGTAATAGAAGGTCATTGGGAAAAGAAACCAAAGGCAACTCTCCCTAAATTGTTATTCTCTTCAACATTCTTCCTTCAATCTTTTGCTCCCTTTGGTTTTTCTGCCTGCCCAAAATACTCTGATTGATTCTTGTGACCGTTTGGTAACTGCTGAGTCTTCATTTTTCTGCTTATCAATGTCAGATGCCAAACGGCACCCAATAAAAACCACTGTACTGGTCGTGCAAATGAGAAATCAGTTGAAATGAAGGAAATATAAACTGCATCTCACCTGCCAAACTATTTTACAGACAGAGTGCTGCATCATTGTTTTTGTTGTTGTTTTGCCTTTCAAATCCTTTCCCAATGTATTATACACAAAATATATGTACAGTATATGCAGACATCTCTAGAGTAGACAGATATTTACTAGAGAAGCGAGAAGCGTGTGAATTTGCATATGGAAATTAGCATGTGGTTTATCCTGCAGAGATGATTCTTGGTCAGATGCTGCTTTATCACATATATAAGAAGTATTGGCATAGCAAGGCATTTTATGGGAAAGCTTCAGATACTGTTTTATCTAAATTAATTCAAATGACCAAATTATCTTGGGTTATCACTTAGGATTTAAGGACATTGTAATTAAACCAGTTTAAGACCCTAATATTCCCTATGAGCAATAAATTATATGTAACCCATATTCCCCCACCCAATCGCAGATAGGGTGCATGTGAGGGGATCTATATGTATATGAGTGCCTGGGGTGTATCCTCCTGAACAATACTATAGGAGGCAGCGCCTCCACCTGCGATGGCTCCCAGCAGAGCGGGAGTTGTTCCTCACAGGACAATAATATAAGGCCTGGGACATAGTGCTTTGATCCGGGATGAGGCGCGCTGAGGCCTTACACAGCGCGCCGTCCGTGGGCGTGTCGGGGGCGGGTCTGGGGGCGGGCCAGTGACATCACGGACCTCACGTGACCGGCCCTGCGATCCGGCGAGCGCCAAATTTCAAACCTCCGTCAGACACACGCTTCCCCAAGCGTGCGGACGCGTGCGTGAGCCCCTGCTAAAGCCGCTCTCATTGCGGCTGCAGGGGCTCAGTGCCGAGCAGCAGCACGCCTCAGCACGGGTCCATGCCGAGGCCTAATACTACGCACACAGCATATAAAAGAACAGTGACTTTACTAACAGTAACCATAACCATGCATGTCATACATTAAGTGTCTCTCTGTATAGGAGACACTATAACTAACGTGTCTCGCAGGATGCAACCCCTTCACCGTGTACCCACACAGTGTCCAGTTCCCCCACACCACAATCCCACCCCCAAAGTGCGGTATGTGTGTGTGTGATTGCGCAGCAACTATGTTCTGGTTTTATAGTTGGTGCACTTGTGGATGTTACCTGCCGAGCGCTCCCCCGCTCGGACCTGCAAACGGGCTTCACAAAGGATCCGACGATGAAGACACTCCAGGGATACCTTCCAGGGCGATCCCACCCGGTCGGCTGCTGCTGTGCTTGCAGAGGTCTGAGCCCAAACCTCCGTTATAGTACCGCGACAGTCTCTGGGTATAACACTCCTCTTGCTTGCTCTAATGGGGCAGGTTCCTGTACTAGGGTCTGTCCCTGTGACCACCCACCCTCACTAGTGGGAAGTCAAGGCCTCAACGCTAGCCTGGGGATTTCTGGCCTAGGGCAGAAGCTCGCAGATCTCTGCCCCCCTTCTTTCCCCCTCTGTCTCCTAAGTCTCACTGACTCATGTGCTGCACAGTCTGCTACCTGACACTGCACACAACAATGTAACCAATTCCCTGCTGCAGAGAATCTGCAAGTCTCAGTGGCTGGCTGGCTGCAGGTGACAGGGATCATAGGGCATTCCCCAGAGGCTGCTGGGGGATGTAGTCCACTCAGGACCTCTTTCCTATGGGGACACGTGCGCGATCTCTACTGCACCTGTGCGAAGCTGTAATGACCGCCGTTATGCTTAACTGCGCCTGCGCAACCTCCCAGAGCTCCTGCACACTTGTAATGGCCACCACTACCCTTGCCAACCTCTGCGCATTGCGCGAACCTCGTGCCAACCACAACATGGCTGCCATGGCTATCTGCACATGCGCGAGCATCAGGACCCCGACGGCGCCGGCCCAGATGGCGGCGCCAACTGGGAGAAGTCGCCGTCCCCTTCCCCCACTGCCACAGGGGTAAGGCAGGGGGCAAAGGAAAATCAGGGAAACCGGGAGTGACCCCCTTACACTTAGAATACACACCCACCTGTACAATCAAATGCATTATGAGGGCATTGCTTAATCTTACATAAGGGTAAGAAGTACATACACTCTGACATAAGAGTGCAACAAGTTTGTCAGTCTGCTATGGATGCTTTTTGGAACTTAAAAATATAGAGAATATTTTATTACATATCCAATGCTAATGTTTTGGTCCAGACTGAGACCTTAATCAGGGCTTCATAATAAAAATATACAAAAAACACCACTACATATACCCCCAAAAAATCACCCATTCCCTACATGGACAACACATTGAGATGCACTTCCAGTATCATCGCAACATTATGATGTCATGATATCGTGCTTTCCAATATGATATCGTGCAAGCCTGATATACAACAGCATACCTGTAAAATAAATAGCAAAATAGAAATACTAAATTAAATCTAAACCATAGAGACTATCAAACACAATATACTTCCTATTGTCAGAATAAGCCACTTGTTTAACACTCCTTAATAAAAGCCAGTTAGAATACTTCACTTGCAGTTCTTCATGTATAGTTGTAGGGAGAAACATTCTCCTCTGTGTCAACTTTAGGAGATGCCAAAGAGAAGCAACTCCCCTTCAGTTTGTCCCATACGGCACACCTGTGAGCATGTGACAAGGGTTAATACACAGCTCCCATGCTGGCGCACTTTTCACCTTCGCAAAGGTCCCTCAAATTAACAATATTTCCCCTCAATCCATCCCAATATACATCTGTCAACAGCGCACAAGTGGGCACGTGACTTAAATATGCAACCAGAGTTAATACACACGGCTACTCTAGCCAACCCACCTTTCTCCTGCGCAAGGTACTTTCAATAAGTTAATATTAACCCCTTACACAATTGCAATCTAAAATTCTCCTTCCTATTAAATGACACGCATAGCCTATGCATTGCATAGACAAAGCATAGGCCCAACCCCTGCAGCCTGTATTTGAGCAAGTGACTAGGTGTAATGTAATATATATATATATATATATATAACATTACCCTGTCACTTGCTCAATACAGACTGCCGGAGTTGTGTCTTGCTGTGTGTGTGTGTGTGTGTGTTTGTGTTGGTGTGTGTGTGTGTGTGTGTGTGTGTGTGTGTGTGTGTGTGTGTGTGTGTGTGTGTGTGTGTGTGTGTATATATAGACACACTACACCATTAAATCGAGCAGCGCCACGTGATCAACACTAATAAACTAATAATGCAAAATAAAATTATAATAAATAAAGTAATAAAACAATCCAATACAATTAAGTGCACAGTTCAAGTATAAAAACGACCAAAAGGAATCATCTCTAACCTCAATAAAAAAAAACACAAAAAAACCCCAGAGAGAACAGAGAGAAAAATGAATACAAATAAAATAAACCAATCCTTTTGATAGTCCACTTAAATGAAAAGTCCAAGCTGGGAGAGGGCTGCTTTCAGAGGGAGTGAACCAAATTCAAAACGAAATCTAAAACAGAAGAAAAAAAGAAAGCGCACGGCCCATCGCATAAAATCTTTAAACATTTAATTAAAAGGTTAGGGGAAGGGGGGGAAACAGGCTCACTCACAAGGGATGCAGATATTAAAGCAGTTGTGAACACAAATAGTCACCACCACATCAATTAAGTACACTGTCCGACAACCACAAGTGGGGTCCTCAGCAACTTTTACGAAGCTCCGGGAAGAGCCTGGGTCCTCAGTAAAAAGTCCCAGCAAGAGAGCTAGCTCCAATGAGCAGTAAATGCTGTTAAGCCTCCTGCAGCTCCAGAGACGAGATCCGGCCATGATACACCATCCCTCCGTGATGACGTAATGACGCTGCGTACGTGCTGACGCGTTTCGGCACTCCAGGCAACTTTTTCAAAGTATAATCATAGTCAGTTTGAATGGGACTGCCAGGGACCCCCGCTGTTAATCTGATGGGCCATTAGTCTGTATGCGATAACATGCCAAACTCGTTCGAGAAGTGCTTCTCCACGATCGGTAGCACTCCCGCTCAGAGAAACTGTGTGGGAGCTCCAAAAATGCTCAAACTCACATTTTTGGAAATATTGAGCAATTCTAATAGGTCAAAGAATCACATCGTGGATGCAACTCGCAAGCAACTCACAGGTTCTTATCTTACCACATGAAAGATGGCAAGATGGGATCCGTGATGTGACCTAGAAGAAAAAAAATATTTTTACTGCATCGGATTAAAGCCGGGAGTCTCTGGAGCGGATATGCATTAATAACAGCTCCGGAGACCCCCTACTTCAATCCTATGTAATAAAAATACATTCAGGCAGCTTTATTACCTTAGTGGCTAACCGGTAATGTAATAAAGGGGTTAAATACCCCGGTTTATTGGGGGTAGTGGGGGTGGGTTTAGGTGGTAGTTGGCCCGTGGTGGGTATTTATGGCTACCAGGAAGCGTTAACCCCTTCATTACATAATTACATAAGGCCAGTCCTCTCTCATTTGAGCCCAAGAAGCTGTCAGAGGAACATCTGGACCCTTTGGATTACAAAGAAGAAAAGAAAGAGGAAAAGAAGGAAGAATGAAAACTCACTGGAGACGTCTCTTCAATCAACAGAGGACCATAGACTTCTATGCATCAGGCTGTTGAGCATTGCGTCGAGTGTCAAGAGTTGGTGCTGGAGTAGGACGAGGGTAAATACGGCAAAACACATTGATATGCTTTTATTGAATTGTGTGGTTTTTTAGGGGTGCCCATTCACTGCCAATGTGCTTATCTATGCGCTTATCTATGCCCCTTTCTGGGTTTATATAAGCACAGTGACAATCAATGCATTTTTTTGGCAAATACTTGTGTTTATTTCATTGGTATGTATTGTATTTTTTGTTAATTTTTTTTTAGATTGCCCATTCATTGCCATTGTGGCAGTCTATGCCTATATTGTGGGCATGGTTTACCACAGTCACAATCAATGGCTTTATTGTCCAATGCTTGTTTTTATTTCAATGTAATGTGTTATTTAGTGGTTCTTTTTTTTTTTAGGTTGCCCATTCATTGTCATTGTGGCAGTCCATGCCCAAATTGTGGATTTATAGGCAAGTGTAATGTATTGTACTGTTATACCAATGTTATTTGATTGTGTATTTTCTTGGGCAAATGTGTCATTAGCCATTTTTGGCTACTAGTACTGTACCTTTGCCCATTTGTATATGTGGGGATGGGGGTAGAGGGGGTGGGGCAGTTGTACTGGGGAGGGTGGTTAGGCCTCCCAGATGGGTATCGGGAGGGGGGGGGGTGGTGTTAACCCCCTTAATTACTATAGTGGTTACTAACCGCTAATGTAATTAAAGGGGTATTGGCCAGTAGTTTGTTTCTTGATTTTAATGTTGCTGCCCACTGAGGACGAAGAGTACACGGAAGAAGAAGAGGGTAGCCTTCATCCTGGCAGGGGTAAGTCCAACTTTAATTTACTTTATGCTGGATAATGTTTTATTTTTATGGGCAAATTAGCTATTTTCCAGATCTGGATAATAGGAATTTTGCCCATTATTGTGCCGGAAAACAGAGGATTATGACAACGTCAAACGACGCCCACCTTCAGAACACGTGATACTGCAGCGACCAACCAGTGGAGCCGGAAAACAGAGGATTTTGATGATGTCAGATAATGCCCACCTTCGGAACACGTGATTCTGCGATGCCCATTTTAGGACCAATCAATAGAGACATCAGGATGACGTCACATGCGCAAATTAGGAACTGGATGGGACTAATCAGAATAGATGTAAGGTACTGGTGGGTGGTTACCAACAGAAGGCACCTTGGGAATTTAAGGACTATATAAAAGACATTTTTGTTTAGGTGTGTTATGCCACTTTATCACTTGAGAAAGGCCTGAGTGGAGGTCGAAACATCGTATTTATGGCTTTAATAAAATAGTTTAAATTTCACAAATTGGTAATGTTTTTCCTTAATACATCTTGTGCAGTTTTTTTTACACTGTTTTGCAGCCCTACATTTTGATAAATATAGATTGAATGCACATGCTAGAGACCGTCCATAACCAAAATATTCCCATATGATAGGCATTTATTCTTTCAAATGCAAGAGTTACTATTATTAAGGACTACCCTACAGATTGAATTTGTTTAATTATCAAATTCCCCTGGGTGCAAAATGGAGGTTATTTTTTGTTCATTAATGTGAAACATTCTTGGTAGAGGGCCTCGAACCCTGTCTAAATAAGGCTCCAAATGGGAAGCCTGTATCTGGTTGATGAGTCCAGCAGGGAGCTGTTTAATTGCCGCTAAACAATTAGCCAGTCTCCACCTGGCTCATTAGTCAAGTAGAAAAGCCTCTTGCATAAATTGCAGGGGATCTCTCTAGCACTAAGGAGCTGTGTGCTGATCAGAGAGGGATCCCAGGGAGTTCCAGGGGAGCGTCGCCGTATGCACATAAAAAGAAAAAACAGTGGATAGTGTAATATTGTAAAAAACAATAAAAAGTGAAAGTGAATAACAAGTTCCTACTCACAAAAGTAGCAGGAATATAAGAATTGAGGCTGATACTCTGTGATGCAGCTCGTTCCGGAGGTTTGGTATATGGGTCAGACATCTTGGAAAAATAGAAAAACAGCCATAGTGTAGATGGAAATAAACTTTATCTAATAAGTAAGACAATTGGAGGCTTACGGCATTAGAAGGAAATACAGCATTGCAATACATGTTGCAGGCTTCCCGGGGGCCGGATCTAATGATCTCGCGGGCCTTACACGGCACACGGGCCGGACGTTCCCCACCCCTGCTCTGAGACAACTCTTAGCATCCCCTATCCAGTATCTACATCCAGCATAATCCCCCTAACATCAGAGCACCCCTGGACATTATCCTCACATTGCGGCTGTTATTCCGGTTGTGACGTCAGCTGGCCAGTCTCGCGAGATCGGAGGAACAACCAGGAAGCTCAGGAGGGTAGCTGCAGCCGGAGGAGATCCACTACAGAGGATCTCAGCGTTCCACGTGGAGGACAAACAAATCGTCACTCCAGGCAGCAGGACGGAGAGGGTTTCTATATCCTATATGCTTGTTTACATCTGCTACTTTGTAAGTAGCGATCTACCTCTGCGCATATATTTTTACTAAAACGTACTCACAATATTTTGTTTTTTCTTCATTTCAGAGCAACCAGCAATTCCCAATATATCCCCAGTCCATTTGTGCTCAATTTTTATGGTTTAGTTAGCAGTTTGCATACATACATACACTGTGTTGTCCCGTTCGGAAAAAAAAATACCAGGAAAAGGAAAACAGTCTTGACGGAAACAAACACAATAAAACACAATAAAACACTGCTGCCAACCTGAGAAACATATATATTTAAAACATTACATTTGTAATCTTACACTATTATTCTACAGTACAAAAGCTGGACTACTGCAACTCTACATCATTAAATATTATATCGTGACACTCCATGACATGGAACAATTATTCCTTCTGTTTTTTGAACATTTAAATTGGATACTTTGTTCCAAAGGGGAGAATTAAAAAAAAAAAAAAAATATTGAGGGGCTCACAGGTTAAAATGGAATTCTGCCCACAGCCTAGTACAGATTAAAGGTTACCATTGCAACCCACAGAGTTAGAAATTTTGAAAATCATAATTTGTAGCACTGAGAAAACAAGACATCCCCAGGGGCCAAGACACCCCTAACATATGGTGTAAACGAGTGTGTCTGATTTTGTGCACAATTCTTATGTCTAAAATTGCTGGATCTAACTACTGGGTTAGGGAAAAAATGAGTCTGAGCAACCATTAACCTCTCCATTTGTTTTTTTCTTCCCCCTTCCTTCTCATGTCGAGTTCTGCAATAACCACTAACTCATTCATCGCCTTTTTCTCCCACCCTGTGATTGTTAGCCAAACGGCATCTTGCACGTCTGGACTTAACCCTGACCAAAAAAAAACATTATTCATTGCTCCAATAGCAATATGGATAGGGCACAAAAACACGGCGGTGAACCTTGGGGCATAATCAGCAACCGTTTCGTTTTTCCTCTGTTTACAAACGTTAATTTTCCCCCAAATTTTGTCTGACAGGGAATCAAGTTTTTAAGCTTATACATGGGCTGAAGTTGATTAGCAGGTGGATCTACTGTATTTTCATTAAATTCTGTCAACTTCCCATGCAGATCTGCCCATGTTTCCTGGGACAGAATCAATCTCATTAATTGATCTATGTCTGCTCGTGTAGGTTTATAAGCTGTGCATACCATGTCAAATTCCCTAGACCATTTTACAGGGTCTTCTTTGATGGGGGGAAACATAGTTTTTAAACAAATAAGATCCCCTGAAGTTCATGGGGCATAAACCTTCATAGTGACTGGCCCGTGGGCACATGGGTTGGGGTTAGGGACCTCTCTCAGTGGAGCTAAGTAATCATCTTCCGTAATATCATACTGGGGAGATACCTTGGGGCCAAGTATGTCAAAAGCACCCCCAAGTCCCTGCCTAGGATTGAGCAACTACTTTTGGCAATTTGGATGAATCAGGAGGCGGCAGTACCTGTGTCTGTGGGGGTAGAAGGGGTGGTGGATGGGGGTAGTTCCCTCAGGAGGGTGGTTAGGCCTCCCGGGTGGGTAGTGGGCAGGGTTAATCCCATCATTAAGTGGTTAGTGGCCAGTAGTTGGTTTTTAAAAATGTAATGTTGCTGCCTATGGAAGATGAGTAGGACGGAGATAAGGATGAGGGCAGCCTTCATCCTGGCAGGGGTAAGTGCAACTTTAATTTACTACTGTATATGCTGGCTGGATAATATTTTATTTTTAATGTGCAAATGCACCATTATCCAGATCTGGATAATAGGGATTTTTCCCATTACTGTACTGTATGTGGTTGAGGGGGGGGGGGGGTGCGTGGGAGTAGAGGGGTGACTAGTAGGGTGCCCATTCATTGCTATTAGGGTTATCTTTGCTCCCATTGAAGGCATAGGTAACCACACTTGCAATCAATGGTTGTATTAGATAGTATTGGTTGAACACACAAATGGGTTCCCAGCACTCAATGGTATATAAAGAAAAATACAAACACTGGGGATAAGCCAAAAACATCTGTATTAACCTATATTAACGAGTCACCACAGGATACTCTGTGGTGCAGACAAAGAGGCACTCCAATAATCTCTGTTAAACAGTCAATAATGAAAACACAGTGCAAGTAACACAGTGAAACTCAGGACAAAGTGTACAGTATGTATATATATGTATGTACAAATGATCATCTGTAAACAGAGGGTGGGAAAAAAGGGGAGGTAAATAGGGGGAATGGGGGGCAGGCCCGAAACAGATTTCCCGGGGCCCAGGAATAGAGTTACGTCCGCCCCCCACCCCACCACCCCACCATTTGGCATTGCGAGCCCTGTCTTTTCCCCCCTCTTCCTATGAATTTCTCTCCCCTCCATCTCACTCCCTCTTCCTAACTCACCCCCTCCCGCCTCGCATGTATTTATCTCCCCTGCGTCTCACTCTTACTCCCTCTTTTCCTCATCACTCCCTCTCTCCTCTCACCCGGCCCCACCTTCCGTCAATTACCCCACTCTCACTCAATCCCCCCACACAACATACATACCAGAAAACCCCACCCCCAATACATATTAAAAATACCCCCACCTACCCCCCAATACATATTTAAAAGACCCTCACCCACCCCCCCGTACATATTAAATAGACACCCATTCCCCCCAAATACATATTAAAAAGACCTCCACTCCTCCCAATACATATTAAAAAGACCCCATTCCCTCCCAATACATATAAAAAAAGACACCCACTGCCCCCCAATACATAGTAAAAACGTTCCCCACTCCCCCACAATACAAAATAGACTTGTGAATTGTCTCAAGCCGGGCATGGTGGCCGCGGGGGGGCGGCGGTCGGAGCTGCAAGTTGGCCCCAACCTCTGGCCAGGCCTGGCTGCCAGAGGTTCCAAAGTCAGCACACACCGGAAGCTGAGGCCCAGCTTACTTCCGGCGCGCTGATGTCAGAGAGGCCCATCTCACATCACGTAACCGGGACATTTAAACTCTGCAGCGATACCGACACCCCATACCGGGGCCTGTAACTCAGGAAGCAGGGGGTGCCCGAGACTAAAATGAATGCAGTTCAGCTCCGGTGACCCCCTGCTTCAATACTCTTGAATAGAAACAGTGCGATCGCCTGTGAGAGCTGTGCAGGGAGATGCAGATCACAGGGGCAGCACTTAGAAAAAGGCTGAGATAAGGTCACTGCTATCCGGAGCAGTATTGGCATTTTCTTACCGAACGGTTTCTGAATTGCGATAACTCCTTCTGAATACCGTGATAACACAAACGTCAGACCGTTCGATATGGCAGTGATTTTATCGAAGCTGCTTGAATAGGCCCCTATGTGTGTACTGTATGTATCTACTGCATTCATACATGCATATTTTTGAGTTTACTGTATGTATGCATGAGGAAATGCAAGTATGTCCCGTGTATAAATTCAAGCCCTTTTAAATGTTTTTGTCTGTTATGGCTCTAGAGTGGGCTCCTATATTCTGTTTTCCCCTCTGGGGGGATACCCCAGGCTAAAACTGCTTGTAACCATACGATATACTGTAGCAAATTTACCAAGGTTACATAAATTGAGTCTTGAATTTAGTCCCTTGTTTTATGCTCAAAAACACTGAATGTAATTGTCAGGCTCCACTACAAAAACTATTCAGGCCGTCTGATTGTAATGCTGCTCACAGTCTCTCAGAGGTATACTATGAGCTAAAGTGTATTGTGTTCAAGCATTGATGCCAAAAATATCTTTGATGTGTCTGTTGCAGCATTTTATCATACAAAGAGCTCTCTGCAAGCGTTATAAGCTATGTGAAAGCTGGGCATGTGCATTGATTTTTAAGTGTGGATCTGACACTCAAGTAGGTTTTAAACCACCAAAAATTAGACAAAAACAGAACTATAAAAAGGTTACACCTAGTGATGTATATATGTATGTCTAAAAAAAAAAAGGTGCCGGTACTCAGGGCTGCAAACAGCTTTCCCGGGGCCCTGGACTGTACACTGGCCCCTTTCTATCTCTCACACCCCCACTTCTCTCTCTCACCCACATCTCTCTATCCCCCACCTCTCTCCCACCGCCACACCCCCATCTCTCTCTCTCTTCCCCACACCTTCACCTCTCTCTTCCCCCCCCCCACACACACCCACCTCTCCCCCCAGACTTAATAACTCCCCCCTCCCCTAATACACACTAAGCCCCCCAATACACTTAACCACCCCATATCACCAATTCACATACTAACCCCCCGATAAAAATAACAACCCCATCCCCAATACACATAATAACCCCCTCAATGCACATAATACTCCCACCTAGGGTTGCCTGGTGGCTTCTCTGAAAATACTGGACTCAATGGTGAAAGGTGTGTCAGGTCACTATGTCCAGGGAGGAAAATACCGGACACATACAGTACATGTCCAGTATTACAGTACCTCTCATTTTTTACTGGGCAGTGTGTCCAAATACTGGACAGTCCAGTTCAAAACCGAACACCTGGCAACCCTGCACCCTTCCCCAATACACATAATACCCCCGCCCCAAAACATACAACACACCTGCCTCAAAAAACTAACACACACCAGTCACTTATTGTAGAAACCTGTTACTTGACACATATGCCTAAACTTTTCTGTTCTCTGCTGCCTCATTCTATTACTACGGCCATTACCAGCCTCAAAAAATAAAGGGGTGCTTATTATTCTGTCAAGAAATAATTATTTACAAACTCCATTACTAATGGGGAGGTTTACTGTTAATAAATGTAAAAGCTATATGTATTAGAATAAAAAACTATCACCTTTGTCACATAGTAGTTTGTTTCTACCTATAGTTTATTTTTTATTTTTTAAATATACTTAGACATTATTGAAAGCTTTTTGGAGGAAAAGAAAAAGAGGAGGTCTATTTTGATCTGGCTTTACTGATTGGCCGGCTAAGCCGGCCAATCAGTTGAACAGCAATTCTACTTGTTGCCAAGTAGAACAAAGAGAGAGACATGCACGCAGAGACACGCACGCAGAGAAAGACATGCACGCAGAGAGACACACGCACCTCTTTTCTGATTGACATATAAAGCTTGGTACCTCGCCTGACATCTTCAACAGTCCTCTAATGTATGATCAGTAAAATGTCTAAGACATATACAGTACCTGAAGTATGCTTTTAACTGCAGTGTCCCCTCTGTGTGTCAGCAGCAGCCTAATTTAACTTCCTCCATTATATATTTTTGGAAACAGAATTGTTTTCCTGTATTACAGTACTTCATACTTCATACATGGCTGTTTGCACCACCAGTGCAATAACAAACAATCTGAAGGCTGAGTCCATTCTCAACCAGCTGACTGAGAGGGCCCTGCAAACAGGGGAAATGTTCTCATTAAGATCCCAATCTGTATTCATAAAGGGGAAGTCATAAACCGCCTTCTGGGAGACAAATCGTGCAGTAAAGTTACTGAGAGTCTAAAGGAGATAGATATCCCTTCTTATACTCTGACCTAAAAGTGCACACACCATTAATTCTGAAGCAGAAGCAATCAATCAAGAATATTCAAATTCACCTCGCCCTGACAATGTGTCCTGCGTAGTTTATACCCTGCAGAAATGTTGAAGTCCTTTGCTACTAAACAGCGAGTTCTTAATTATTGTAAGAGCCCTATTAGTCAAATGTATACCAACAGCCCTTGCTGCAGTGCACATTGTATACGATAGAAGAAATAAGTTCAAGGGCATGGACATTCAGTGCATTGAAGAATCAGTCCTCTCCCGAGCAATATTTTCAGTCCAGATCGATGGACATGTGCTAGCCTTTTTTGATGTATGGAGTACTAACCTGGAAATAGTTAAAGCTTACTTTGCAGCCATCAAGTAAAGTACAAGCGATGTCTGGAAGAAGATAGTATAAGACTCCGAGGAGCTTTTTTAGTAGCTATCAGATCTTTCATTTTATAATTTTATGATCATGAAGCCTATTCAGTTATGGTTGATCAAAAATAATGATTGTATCCCTTTTGTAAAAACAACTTTAGAATACAAATGAAGACTGGATGCATAGCGATTAAACAGTGTTCCCAGTTTGTGGGGCTCTGGTAGATACAGTATATAAGAACATTATATATATATATTTTTAAATTCTTTATCAGAAACAAACACAGAAAATATAACAATATGTGGGAATATATGTTACTTTCTCTTAATAAAGTAAATGAGAGAAACATGTATGTATTGTATTGTGCATCGGTGTAAGATTTATGACATAAGAGAAATAACAAATACTTGGGAAAAAGAATACAATCTTCTTATTCCAACAAGTCCAGGCTGTCTATTGTACAGTTTTACCTGTAAGGTAATCGAGACATAGATGCATTAATGAAACACTGTGTTGAAACACCACTGCATTTTCACATGGTACAGTATGTATACTGTATGGAACACATGCGGTTCATTGAATTGGTGAACTGCATGGTATCTGCCAACTTAATGGATTCCATTCAATTACTGTGCATGCCCACTCTATGCGTACTAGATGGAACGCATACTGTATATTTGTCATCCAATTAATGCAAATGAGCGCAGGAGCCACAACACAAAGAAATGCTGAAAAGGTGATTGTTACCTTAATGATCCAATAATTTTCTGTGTTGCCAAGTGTGGGTTCTACAGGAACAAGGTGTTGATATTGAGAAGCTTCAAAACAAGGATAAAAACAATGGTATCAGTAGAGAATTGCATGAAATCAACAACAATACTGTATTACTAAAAAAAAAAAAGCACAACCAAATGACTCCACTCCCTGCCAACATAATTCAACAATAAACTGTTTTTCTTAAAAATGTCCACCACTGATTACTCCAGCTCTCTAGATGTCCTCTAGATCTCATGAGCTGGGCTTCCGTTGCCTTTCGTATTTGTTTGCCCTTTCTGTTTAAGCAATTTACATAAAACTCTGTGCCCCCATTGTACCACACAGCTAAATATGTTGGTACTTTACAAATAAAAGTTGATGATGTTGATGATAATAATAATACATACATACAACCACAACACACAAATAAACCCACTGACATCAGCATACAAATACAATCACAGTCATCTCCGCCTCTCCATTGCAGTGCACGTTGCTCCTCACTTTTAGAATAGGAGCTACTCTATCTCTCTCCATCTCTCGCCTCTCTTGCCAACCTGGGAAGAAACTCTTCTCACCTGGGCCTGGAGAGATAGAGTGACAGAGAAAAAAAAATCCATATTTTATTTGGCAAGACTTCACAATTTAGTTTGAAATTTCAATTCAACTTGTCAATTTCACCAGAACTTTTTGGGCTACAAGATTTATTGAATCTGGGTAAAATTGTAAATCTCTAGTGGTCATTGCTGTCACACACATGGCACATAGGTCGGACATATGTAGAATTAGTCTATTGGTTGCTAATCGACATGTATAGAAATTGTGGCTAGTTGTGCCACCTTTTCCGACGATTGTAGATGATTTCTCCATAAATTATGATCAATATTAAAACACTAGTACGTGGAAGAACCAACCTTACTGCATAAGTAAAGGAGGCAAATATGGTTAGAAATTAAACAATGTTTGGGATAGCCATTATGGAACCCTTTGAGTATAAAGAAATGAGCAGTAGTCTTGGAAAAGGATATGATTTTATAGATATTAGTTTCAATGGCCTGATTAGAGTACCTTGGACTATTACTTCCCATCAATATTTATATGGGAGATGGAACCGTTTTGGAGTAGAATGTGTGAAAATATAAGCATATTATCATCCGGCATCTCTTAAAATGAATGTATCACCCTCCTACTTTCTTCCATATTATAACAGTAAAAGAGAAGGTGGTGGTCTCTTGTTCTCAAGATATATTTAAGTATAAAATAAGACAACAGGAAAGAGACGTTCATAAACACAGAGAATTTGGAAGGGATGGTGATTTGTGACTTGAATAAGAATACTCACGGTGCGAAAGGTGAAAGGAATAGAACTTTATAAAAGGAGTGACGTAATGGCCAATTGAAATGGAAGTAATGTGAGCATACTGTATGAATAGTGAAACACAAGATTTAAAAGTTGAGGGTGGAAAGAAGAGTAGAAGCAATCTAGCGAAGACTGTGAGCACTGCCAGATATACAATAATGGAGACCAAGCATTGTGGGTTTGAAAATGTATTTTTGGTCTCATCGGTATCTAAAGGGTAGCCAAAGCCTAGCATAGAAGTTCATTTATTCTTAATGGCAGAAGTGAGAATAATAGCATGTCTATCTTCAGGAAAATGGAGTAGAAGGTGTTCAAATGAAAAATATTTGGGGACGTAGCTACTACATCATGTGTGCTGCACCATGGCTGTCCCATGATTCACACCAGTAGCTACGTCACCCCAAAAATACTTGTTTCCTTAGGGGAGCTCACGATGTGATCTGCACTGATGGAAGGAGGAAGACTCTTCCCTTTTCATCATAAGTGACGGAGCGATAACGTGATCACGAGTGCCAGAAGTGCTGTGGCATTCTGGATCCACAGGCCCTCTGGCACTCAAAGATGAGGCTTTTTAATAGACCTTTCCTGACTTCCATACATGCAGCTTGATTATTTAGAAAACTTGGTAGATACTGTATCACCACACCCAGTAGTAGAGATTTGTTACACTGCACCAGTTCACGTGTTGAAGTTCATGCAATTGTATTAAAGAAATTCAGAAATTAGTAAAAATGATCGAGCTGTCTAATTGTTTAACATGGTCCAAAATATGTGCGGAATTTTCCAATTCACCAATTTTTGACAATGTTTTAAACTTTCCCCAAAAATAGTCAAAAGTTTCAAGAACATTCGTGTAATAAGTGATCTCTAAATAATTCATATTTGGAAGTTTCTGACTTTTTGTCTGCCAGGACTGTAAAAAATGTGCCAAAGTTTCACCCATCTCTAGCCACCAGTAATAGGGTAACAAGCTGTTTAGCACAAAAGAGGAATTAATAGGGGTTAAAAATATGAAGAAAAAACGTGAGGGTTTTAAAAGCTCCGTAAACTATAATTTTATCTGCAGTAGGAAATAACCTAATCTTCATCCCCTAAAATACATAAATCTACAATGAAACAACATTTTTCTAGGACTAATATGGCTACGAGAGCTTTGATCTACATCCTGGAATATGATTGTCAGTCTCCAGGTTTGAAAACTGGGAGCAGAAATCGTCTCATTCAAAATATCCCAGGTGTTTTATGAAATGTCATTTATAAGTCAATTAGAAACATATACAATATGTAAGTCAATTTAATAAGGAGTATCTTTATCCATTCTCTAGTGTTCTCAGGACAATACAATAAATATGTTAGTGGTTGTTTACTAAACTTGCACAAAACCAGTACAGAAAACAGCATCATATTTATCAAAGCAAATTAATCATACTGAAAGCACTTGCAGTTTTTCCTTTAATAGATCGGGTGCAATACATTTGCACTGGCTTTGCCTTCATTTTGCATCCCTGAACAAATAATCACTATTGTTTATATTCAAACAATCCTTTTTCTAATATGCTAACATTTACTAAAACATGCCTGGTTTAGGATCTTTAAAATACGTAGACGACTGGAATGATGAGATTTGCAGAATATGCCACTATTATGGGGACCTACCCCTTGTATATTCATTAACAGAGCCTATTCAAGTAGCTTCGAATTTATCACTGCCAAATGGAACGGTTTGGCGTGACCCTACCTCACGGTCTGACATTGTAACGCCTGTACAGTATGCCCGCAGACCTGGCCAGTCCCCAGTACTGAGGTGGGTAGGGTTATAACACGCACCCACAGCAGTGAGGGCGTGCCCGGAGTGTGGTAGTACGTTGCCGGGCCTGTAGAAAGATGGTTAAGGTATACTTGCAACGCCTTGGGATTCAGAGTTCGGATAGTGATGTCCGTGTGCCAAAGTCTAGGGCAATAGAGAGCAGGATAGTGATGTCCGTAAGCCAGAGTCGAGGGATAACAGAAAGCAGCAAAGTCGTATCCGTAAGCAGGGTGCAAGGGCAGGAGAGAGCAGGGTAATCCAGTACAAGCAGAGTTCAAGCCAGGGAGATCCAGAGGTAAGCAGGAGCAGGAACAAACGCTGAAAGACACAGCAGAGCCAAGCATAGGACTGCACACACAGAGGTTACAAGAAGCAATGCAGAGCAATGAGCTAGAGGACAGACAGGGGTTATAAAGGAGGGAACACCAATGGGAGAGAGAGGAGGAGCAGAGGGTGAAGTGAGAGACAGCAGGGATAGGTGAGAAGGAGAGAGGGAGGAGACAGGTGAACCAGAGAGAGAGATAGCTTGTACAGAATGGGAGGCGGAGCCAGAGGTCTGGGGAGGTTTACAAAAGGAGCGTGTGCGCGCGCCCTCTGTAAGGGGCACCCGCTGAGGGAGGAGAGAGAACTGGAGGAGAGACTGCAGGAGGTAAGGGGACCAGAGGGGAGGCAGAGGGAGGCCACGAGCAGGGAGTATTGGGGAGGGGATCAGGAGTTTGAGAACATGCACGCGCCCTGCGGGGAACGCGCACAGACGCGGGGAGAGCGTCAGGAGATGCCGCAGAGGGACGGATGCAGGAGGAGGAAGGGAGAACAGTGCGAGGAGGCAAGAAAGGGATATCAGAGGCAGGGGAAAGCGCAGTGCCAGGGACACATGGAGAGGAAGGAATCCCCTGAACCGTCACATACATTTGTGTTATTACAGTATTCAGAAAGAATGATGGAAAGTCAGAAACTGTGAGGTAGAAAAATTACAATACTGCTCGGGATAGCAGTGACCTTATCTCAGTCTTTTTCTAAGTTTTACCATTGCGATCTGCTCGCCGTCTGTAAGAACTGCATAGAGAGATCTGCGTCTCCCTGCACAGCTCTTACCGAAGATCTCACTGTTTTCATTTAAATTTTAATAACACAGTATTGAAGCAGGGGGTCTCCGGAGCAGAACAGCATTGATTTCAGAATTGGGGACCCCCAACTTCCCGAGTTGCAGGCCCCGTATGGGGTGCTGGTACTCCCACAATGTTTAAATGTCACGCGTCACGTGACCAGGACATTTAAACAATGCAGGGAGATACCGGAAGCCCAAACCATTTGCCTGTAACTCGGGAAGCAGGGGGTCCCCGAAGCTGAAATTAATGCGGTTCAGCTCTGGAGATCCCCTGCTACAATACTCTGTTATTAAAATAAAAACAGCTTAATTACCTTAGCGGATAGCCGCTAAGATAATGAAGGGGTTAAGCCAGAGTACCTGGTTTCTTGGGGGAAGAGGGAGTGGGTTAAGGGGGTAGTTGCTCCAGGATGGGTGGTTAGGCCTACCAGGAAGGTTGCGGGAGGAGTTAACCCCTTCACTACCATAGCGGTGTTAACCATAGCGTACCATAGCGGTGACATCATCAAAAAGGAAGAGAAGATAGCCAATCAGGTAGCATGCCTCCCTCCCTTTTTGATGACATCACCGCTATGGTCATAAAAAAGGAAAAGCATCACATGGTATATCTACCAATCCGATTGTTGGTGTACCATGTGATGGCTTCCATTTTTTTTTTGGTGACACCTTAAAGGGAGGGAAGCATATGCCAGCTGATTTGTTGGCTTCCCTCCCTTTTTGATGACGTAACATCCTTAAAAAAATGGAAGCTGTCACATGGTACACCAACTAATCAGATTGGGGGTGTACCATTTGATACTCAAATGTGACTTCACATGCCTTACATAAGGCCCGTCCCGTCTCATTTGAGTCCAAGAAAATGTCGGAGCAACATCTCCGTGTCCCTTTGGATTATAAAGAAGAGAAGAAAGAAAAGAAGAAAAGGAAGAAACAACTCACCAGAGACGTCTCTTCAATCAACAGAGGACCATGGACTTCCAAGCATCAGGCTGTTGAGCATTGTGTCTAGGGTCAAGAGATGGTGCCGGAGTAGGACGAGGGTAAATCTCGGCAAAACGGTAAAAAACACATTGATTGTATTTTATTAGGGTGCCCATTCATTGCTATTGGGGTTATCTTTGCTTGCATTGAGAGCATAGGTAACCTCACACTGGCAATCAATGGGTCTATTGGCTAGTATTGGTGTTTGTATTGTGCTTTAATGTTTACTGGGGGTAGAGGGGTGGGTGAAGGCAGCATTTGACCGGTGGTGGGTTTTTATACCTACCGAGTGGATAGTGGGAGGGGTTAACCCTTTCATTACCTTAGAGGTAGTAACCGCTATTGTAATGAAGGGCTTAACTCCTCCCACAACCCTCCCAGTAGGCATAAACACCCACCAGGGGCCAAATACTGCCTTCACCCAACCCCTCTACCCCCAATAAACCGGGCACTGGTATTTAACCCCTTCATTACCTTAGCATTTAGCCGCTATGGTAATGAAGCTTTCTGTAAATGTATTTTTATTACCTAGTATTGAAGCAGGGGGTCTCTGGAGCTTATATTTATGCATGTCCACTTCAGAGACTCCCGGCTTCAATCCAAAGAAGAATTTTTTTATTTTTTCTGCAAAGTCACATCGCAGATCCCATCTCGCCGCCCTCGAGATATGAGAACCTGCGAGTTGCTTACGCGTTTCAGCCGCGATGTGAATACCGAAGCTACCTGAATAGAGTGATATCTAAAAAAAATGTGAGTTTGGGCATTTTTTGAGCTCCCACATGGTTTTTCTGAGCTGGAGCACCACCGATAGGGGAGAAGCACTTGGGAGAAGGAGTGGCTCAGTGAGTAACGACACTGACTGACACTGAGATTGCTGCAGGGGAGCCTGGTTCAATTCCCGGTGTCGGCTCCTTGTGACCTTGGGCAAGTCACTTTATTTCCCTGTGCCTCAGGCACCAAAAACCTAGATTGTAAGCTCTATGGGGCAGGGACCTGTGCCTGCAAAATGTCTCTGTAAAGCGCTGCGTACAATTAGCAGCGCTACACAAGAACATGCTATTATTATTATTATTAGAGCGAGTTTAGCATGCTATCGAAGATTTCTGAATAGCTACTTATGCTAACTAGTTCAAGAAGTGCTCAAAATGCTTGATGAGTTACTTATCGAAGCTACTTGAATAGGCCCCTATGTTTTGCTATCATTAACATATTAACATTTTTTGGTCTTGAAACAGTGGTGTAATTACTTTTCTATCCGAATACCAAGTATCAGGAAAACATGCACTTTTTGTAAATAAAGCATCTGTCTCATATTTAAATAAATGGGATGATATCCTGACACTTATTCCCCTAAAATCTTCAGATGACCAAAGAGTAATTTTAAAATATGATACTTTTCTACTAACAAGGATAGATTATCAGTTATTTGAAAGATACTAGGCAAGTGCAACTACCTTAGACTGGCTTGGTCATTCATGGCAACCAGATTCATTTATGCAGCAGGTAAACAGTTATTATTATCTGCCTGCTGGGACCCATCATTGTCCTGTTCCATGATCCAGCTGCGCATGATGTGCTTAGACTTTGTATCACAGACATCTGCACAACAGGCAGCGGTAATGAATGGTACATTTTCACTGCTATATGTGATGGTTTTCACTAGTTATTTCTACCTTCCCCACAGATGGTGAATACCACACTCTTCTTCCATTGAGGTTTCACTTTGAATATAATGTCATTTTTTATTTTACAAGCATGTCTACAGTCAGGGTCCAGCTTCATAATGCGAGATATCAAGTAATAAAACGTACACAATTTATTCCTATTCTTGATGAGCATACTGTAAATACTGGAAATATGACAGCTTTCTTCTCTTTATAAATATGCAATATATGAATTGACTGTACAGTATAGTTTAAATACCCTTGTGGTATATATTTTCTGCACCTAAAATAACACTTCTTAGTCTGCTATTGCCTTTATTAAAACAGAAGAGCAGTAGAAGAAGTAGTTCTGCTGCTTGAAACCAGGCATCCTTTCTCTTATTTACAGTACTTGCTAACATTGTTAATAAAACTTAGCTGGACTGCAGCTCTGATACAATACATATAAATTAGTCTCCAGGGCTGCCAACAGGAGGGGAAAGCAGGGACGAGTGTCACGGGCCCTACTCACCAGAAACTGAGGGTGACTTCCATGATTGACCAGCAGCCCTGTGCTGGGCCCATGTTTCCACCCTCAGATTTACAGGTGGGTTTCCCTTCACCCACATGACAGCCGAGAGCCAAGGTCAAGAATTCAGCCCTGCGACCCGGAACCCTATCTGCTGACTGTTTCTATAGACACTGCGGGTTATGTATTAATATAAAAGTGGTACAATTCTGGCTCCAGGTGTATCAAATAAAAAAATCCTATTGATTTAGATGGAATGTTTCCTTGGATACATATGGTACATATTTATCAGACCCCATTGTTGGTGGCTTTACATGAAAAACATATTTTTCTGATCTCTCCTTCTACCATTATTTGCTTGTGGTAGGGCTTTCTTAACTTTAGACCTGTTTCTATTTAGTACACAAGTTGGAAAAACAGATGTAATAAGATGTACTGACTGAGTGGGCGCCGCGAGGTGCCTTTAAGAATCCAACCCATAAAATAAAACCCTACTCCCCCTTGAGCACAGGCACTATCTACCTGGCTGGCCAGTTACCAGCCCCAAAACACCCTCATGTTTAGAGACATTATATAAATGACAATATCAAAGTCCTTATCTGATAGGTTGCTGGGGAATCCCTCCCAGGGTCTCCATGTAGATCACTCAGCAGGATGGGATCACCAGTTCCTGGTACATCTTCTCTGTCCAGCAGCTTATGGTCCTCGTGACAATCCTCTGCCTGGGTGTGAGTCCCAGCAGCCCTGCTTCCTATAGGCCTGGGGACCCAGACCAACCAGTATTCTCTCTCCCGCCTTAAACCTTTCTCACTTTCTGCCCCAGACCTCTGGAATGCCCTTCCCCTCAATACCCGACTAGCCCCCTCGCTATCCACCTTTAAGACTCACCTTAAGACACATCTGCTTAAAGAAGCATTTGAGTAGCACTGGATAAGCATGGACACATGACACATAAAGCTTGGCCCCCTGCAGACGCACTTACTAGTTTTCCCTCCTACTGTCTGTACGTTCTCCCTACCTACCAATTAGATTGTAAGCTCCTCGGAGCAGGGACTCCTTCCATAATGTTACTTTTACAGTATGTCTGAAGCACTTATTCCCATGATCTGTTTTTTATATTATTTGTTATTTATATGATATGTATTACTACTGTGAAGCGCTATGTACATTTATGGCGCTATATAAATAAAGACATACAATACAATACAATACAATAGTATCCTCCTGGCTGGTGAGAAGTCTCTCTACCCCTGGTTGGGGAAAGTCAATCGCTCTGCAGGCAGCTTACGGCCTGTCATATAAATCCTGTGTTTTCAGGAGTCAAGTCTGATTAGCTACAGGTGCAGCTAGCGCGCCAGAGGAGGTTAACTGCTTGCATGCTGGACCATACACACTGCAAGCTCTTTCAAACCTGCGCAGACAGTGACTCCATCACATATCCTCCTCTCCAGCACAAGATTGTCCTGTGGAGCAGTCCGTGCACCAGCATCTTTGTCGGAGGCATCCAACTTCCATTTGTTGTCTCTTTTTTTTTACCTCGACTTCCAGTTCAAGATATTTCCCTTGGGGCAATTACCGGGCCTTCTGGACCTGCAGAATGGTATTCTGCCACCTCCTCTTTCACTCACTTAGCAACAAGTACTTCCACACGTCATGTGATCTCCTCTTCATGTGACTCACACGACGATCTGTGTCCGGCTCCACATCATTTAGCTTCAACTTTGGCAGAGTTCGCATTAACTCCCAGTTTACCCCATGGAACCTCTCTTTCACCATCGGCAGACTTGTAGACTTGGGCCTCTCTTTCTTGGCCCATTAATTAAACCCGACGGGAGTATCGCTGGATAATCCGTACGCCTTTCTCGGCGTACGATCACGGATACATTCCCATCTTATTCTCAGAGACTGCATCTTTATGGCGGCTGTTTTCCGATCAAGGAATCTACTTCGGACCCTGTTGACACGGTAGTACGACTGCATTTGTATTCTACTACTCACTTGTAACTTGGTCCTTATATTTTGCATTTTGTGGAAAGCAGACTGTAGTACTGCAATGACATTGCAGATACGCCTATAGGATTGTACAGCTTGCTTGGATATGACGAAGGATCCACATCCAGACTGATTCACACCTGCAGCTTTCTTCAGATCCTTGTAGCGTCGTTGTTGCTGATACCTCCTAACATTTGTCTGTAGAAGTATCACACATTCTTTCAAGTCTTCAAACTTCTTTCTTTGCTGTTTCATTCTCCAAAATGACTGAATAACCCGAGATCTTCCTGGCCTTCTGTTAATTCACCCATGCGGTCTCTCAGGGTCTTTCTCTCCTGGTTGGCCATTTTCTGGGCTTTTAGGATCTCATATACTTTTGTCTCGCTTGCATCCGTTCTTTTCCTCAGTTGATTAATGTCTGGGGGGATTCCTCTTAGAGTGGCTTGCAGTTGTGAATGATAAAGGGCTTTAATGTTATAAAATAGGTCTTTAATGTCCTGCTTTTGGGTGTTGAAGGCAGGGGGATGTGGCTTCTGTGTTTTCGATTCTATGTCGGCGTCCTGGGAATCACTTTGCTCCATCACGTTGATGGGGTTTTCCTGCCACTTTAAGTTCTTGCGAGGATGAAGCTTTTTTCGCCTTGGTAGGTGGCATGGTCGCGTGCCCGCTGTGTTCCCTTACCTTATTAGTGAGATCAGCACGCTGATTGGATCCGTTGGGAGGCTAAAGTTATAATATTTCACCTAAACTCATGTGGAGCTAAGCTAGGCAGCAGCCATCTTTTTCAACTCAGCACATGCACCTTTTTGTTTTATTTTAAAACATACAAAACATATACAATGACCAACAATTTACAGTATAATACAGCACATTATAACAGAAGAATACCCTTGACCAACACCCAGAAGCTTTGCCTTACAGGGAAGGTAGGAGGGAGGGAACCAGGACTGCAGGCAAAGGAAG
>WSYH01002725.1:0-80340 GCA_036426205.1 Ascaphus truei | reverse complement strand
TGCCAGCAGGAGAGATGACTGTAGGCATTTTACATGACCGCTACATTCTCCCCCTGGTGAATCCCATCGTCCTCGCTGGGACCTAAATTTGCATACCTCTTTCCAGGAAGCACTGCAACACAAAACATAATTAACATCACACAAATTTCCTCATAATACAGTACACATGAATACAGTCATCCGCCAAGCCCGCCCCGACCAGCAGCCACAGACCCGCGTAATGTCTCAGTACCCCCTTAATAATAGTGATCTGGGTCAGGTTTCCTCACTTCCCGGTTACCCATATCCAGAACCGTAACATAATAATGCCTAGGTGATCCTCTCTCTGGCACATAGGTCACCCTATGTTTGTGAACATTTCTCCCTATGCTCCACACTCGCATCAGGGTGTCTATCCTTTCTTCCGCCTTCTTACCTACAATGGCGCTCCCCCTATTGACTAAATACAGCTCTATAGTCTCTTGGAGCCACGTTTCCCTATTGTCCTCAATTTCATCCATCAGGGGCTCCGGAACATAGGGATACTCCAACCCATGGGATTTTTTATATTTGACTATTATAGCCCTCTCCGCCCTACTGACCCTGGTCAGATCAGCATTACCTGCCCTCCCAGGTAACACCCATGATAGGGGCTCATCAGAATCTACTGGATCTGACAGTGTGTCAGGACCCATGGGCGCTATGTCTCTACGCTCCAGCTGGAACCACCTCTCCTGTAATTCCCTGTCCCTCTGCTCGGGTGTAAACTCTCCCTCTCTCCACCAGAAATCTACCACGTCCTCCCGCCGGATGAGGAACCGAGTACGGTCCATCCACGCGGAGTACCCTTCAAATAACGGGGCCCACCACCGGGTCTCCTTAAATGGGTTAGGTCCTGGTTCCCTGTCGTCATCAAATGAAAATACCCCTGACGACCTTGTGGATCGCGGTTTGGACCACCTTGAGGACCCCGGAGCCTTTACTGCCGGTTGGGGTGCTGTATCCGCCACCCTCAATTCTCCCCCTCCCCGTAAATCGCCTTCCGTAGCTCCACTGAGCTGCCTCCCCCCAGTCCATTTTTCCTCCCCCCCCAAAGGTATGTCCACAAGTTCCAAGCTGGGCGGTGAACCCGGTGACCGTGTGATAGGGGTAGGGACATTAGCTAGGGCATGGGGTTGGGTATAGGGGCATGGGGCGGGACCCCACGGGGTTACGACCCGCTCCTGGCTGTCCGTAGACTGGTCCAAGGATGATGTCTCACCCTCCTCAGTCCTGACACCGTCTCTCCATTTTCTGGGCAATACGAGCGGTCGGGGACCTTCTCCCAATCGCCGAAGCGTCGCTGCTTCCCCTTCCTGGGTTCCGCCGTCGCCACCGGAAGTGACGTCCTCCCTGGAACCGGAAGCGTCGCCATCTCGCGTTGGACCCCCATGCGGGATCTCTTCTTCCACGACGACATCCGGTTGCTCCGCCGTCGCCACCGGAAGTGATGCCGTTCCTCCACATGCGCGTTGGGCCTGGCGCGGCCCTTCCAGCGCTTCGCCGTCTGTTGTGACCAGGTAAGAGATAGGGCTTTTTGGCTTACCCGTCCGCAGGGGTGTAGGCGTCTCTCTCCCATCTCCGCCAGGTCCTGGGATGGCGGGACTCCGTCGGTCGGATCGCCGATCTGCGGGGGACGTCCGGTCACTCACCCCACGGGGCGTCGTTCTTCCCGTCTGTCTTTTCCGCTCCGTTTTTGCTACCGCCAGCTCACGAAGGTCCTCATCAGAGTAGTCCCCTCGCCCCGACCTAGGGGTCGCGGGACGGGGTGAAAGTCTCTTTGCCCCTGTCGCGGGGTTTAAAACCAGCCGCCTCAATGGCCAGTGACCCAGCCGACTTGACCGGCTCCAGTCCCCTGTCTCCGGGACTCGCGCGGTTGATCCACAGCGCGCCCGGGGACTCAGCAGAGCGCCGTGTCACATCCACCGGGGGGTCAGCAGGCTGTATTGGGACGAATGTGGGCATAGGCCACAGATACAAAGTCCCGCAATGAGGGCAACGTGCCATCGTATTCACAGTACCTCCGGGCAGCCCGCATTGTAGGCAGAGCCCGACCACCGTCTCAGTATTGGCCACCCTCACCACCAGCACCCCGCCGGGCACTGAGTAGGGCTGGGTGGAGACCATAGTGCCCACAGTGGAGGAGCAGGCCATTCTTTGTACAGGAGTCACTTCCTGTACAGGTCTCTCCTTCTCTGTGGTTCCTCGCAACTGACTGGTGGAAGTTGCTGGATCCGCCACTCCCTGCTTCGGCTCCTCCCTTCTCTGACAGAGTTGGAACCCGCCCCCAGGGGTTGCAATAATGGGAGGGTCCCACAGGGGAATATCATGCCCCTTAATTAAGGCCGCACCTCTCTCAGTCCTGGTGGGCGCGGTCTGCGTTTTCGCGCCAATTTCCTCCCCAGAGCTGGAGTCCTCTCCCGCGGCTAGTTCCCGCCTTCTCCTTGCAGCAGCTTTTTGCACAAGGTACCTTTGCTTGCAAATCACCTCCACGGCCGGAACTACTTTTTGTAGTGGCGCCGTCTGGATATCAGTCCCTGGGCCCAGTGGGTGCATCCCCACAGGCCATAATTGAAAGTCACTCCCCCTGGTAGAAATCAGGGGAGGGTCCCATAAACTCAACGGTTGACTCAGCACAGGGGCTGAATTAGTCACTGTCCATCCCGGCGCAGCCATAGCTTTCGCGCCATGCCCCCCATCAGGGCGGGGCTCTGCTGTTCGCGCCATTCCCGGCCAGCTCTGTGCAAGTCCTGCAGCAGCCATTTTTTCTGCGCCTGGCCCATGCGGTTTCCCTAGCAAGCGGGAACCGCCATTTTGGTTGGTTTTGGCGCCCAAAAAGTCCATTCGTTCGCTCTCCTCACGGGGTTCTCCCCCAATTATTGCAATGTCCTCACACTCTTCAAGGGTGGCCCCTCGCTGTCCCAGGCAGGATAAAAACGGGGCAGCCACGGCCTTTGCTCCGCTCCAGAGCAAACTCGTTAAGGACAATTCAGCGACAGTCTGCTCTTCAGTGGGTTGCACGCCACGGGTGCCCTCCCCATCAGCCTCTGTCCGCCATTTTACGTTCTCCGCGCCACGCGGATCCTCCACTCTCTCATAACAGTTGTCGTACATGAGGCTCCACTCTGCGGGGCAGCCACCACACCGGTACAATAAAGATTAGCTCAGATGCACCACCACATGTGTACCTTATCTAGGTGTGACCCAGTGTTGCACTACCTCAGGCTAGGCTCACTCTCTCAGTGTCTGCTGTGACTCCTTCCTCCCAGTCTGTGCTCCCTACGGTGAGTGTCTGGAATGTCTAGGTACTCTGGCTGGCTCTGCCATGCAGTACTTGGGGCGTCTACCTGTCTTGGTCAGCCTAGCGCAGACCCTCTCCAGGACTCCTGACCAAGTTAACAGGCTGTCCCTTCTGGCATCCTACCAACTAGCACTGCCTCAAGGTGACTCAGTCAGCTATAGCCCGCTCCAGACCCCTCACTCCCTTCAGGCCCCTAGGTTGTCCCTGCGAACTGACAATATCCCGTCAGCCCCCTGACTACCCCTAGGTCCGTCCCTACTCAGCACAAAGTGGCAGCAGACACTCTCCCTGTTTCCAAGTGACCTAGCTAAAAGCCTGTCCTGTTGACGGATCTGATCTCAGCAGCGCCTCCAAATGTAACGGTATTTCTGGCCCGGCCTGACCCACCCAATCTCACATTGGCCCCTGTGGTCTAACCGGACCCCATTACAGTGTGAATATGCCTGATGGTGCACCTGCTGGCTACAGGACTCCTGAGTCTCCCGCATGATGGTGTGTGGGGAGGACCCGTCAGACAGGCAGCTGAGGTAGTGTGCTGAGTCTCACCTAGTTCCAGTGCAGCGCCTCCACCTCACCAGGGTCCCTGCGTCCGCAAGGGGATGATCCTGGCGAGGAACTCCTCCGTGGTGCTCCTCTCTGTACACTCATTCCAGATAGATACACGAGAGGGTTTCTGGCTGAACTCATCTTTATTGACACGGCAGGGCAACTGCCCTCCACAAGGAGTATCTTCAGCCGCTCATCTCGCCAGTGCTCCCTTTTGATAGGTATATCACCTAGATCAGGGATTCACTATTCCCACAGGAATCACTGTCCTGTGCCAGGTCCCTGGACACAGCCTCCCATGGAGTTACTATATCATAACTGACAGAACTCCTCCTCAACTGGACTTGAACTAGACAGCAACTCAGGTAGAACTTTCCAGCAACTCCACAGCAACCAACTACCACTGCAACTAACTTTAGAACACAGTGCTGTGCCTTATGTAAGCTTCTGAGGCTGACACATCTCTGACATCACTAACCATGGAGTCAGAGCATGTGACCAGTCCCAGCCATACACAGAGCACCCCACCAGGGTGTGAGGGAAAACCTCCATGATTACTGCTGGCATGCCCACACTTACCAGGCCTTACTGCCAGCAGGAGAGATGACTGTAGGCATTTTACATGACCGCTACATTTGTTTTCCAAAAAAAAATAATATATATATATTCTTTCTGTATTAGACTTGTAGTAAATTAGCCTTAACAGATTACTACATAGATACCTCTTACCTATATTACATAAAATTTTATTAAATTTCAAGGCTTCATTTTTCCAAACGTTAAAATATTTCCATAGGGGATCAAGCAGTGGCTCAGTCAGTAAAGGCTTTGACTTAGAAACTAATTATTGACACAGAAGCGGAGGAGCCTAGTTCAAATGTTTGCATCAGCTTGTGTATGTTACCTTTTGATCAAAAGTTGTGTGGGGTTCCACTGTACAAACAAACTATTAACTTGATCACTGAAACGGCAGCTTTGGACATAGTTTCCCAAGACAACATTAGCAGTATTTTTTTTTTTTTACAACTGATCAATATAATTGGCTTTCTTAGAAAGATACAATTCATTCCCACACTACATTTTAACCTACTGTATTTGTTCATTTGTGAATTCTATTAAATGATTAGTATTCTATCACACTATGGACTTCATTTCTATAAATAAACTGACAATTGGAACATTTTTATACAAAATTCTCTATTGATGTCAATTTTAACATTAGAAAATCAGAGATGTGCTGACATAGTAGTTGCTGCTAACTACAGTATAAGAGAAGCACTATTTGCATTAGCATCACATGCGCAGTTACAATATTGTTGCTGCTTTCTGTCTTCCTGTACTTATACTAGACAGCTACAGTGTTTTCACAATGTTATCTACCAGTTTTTATTTAGGTTTAGTTGGGCTTTGATGCACTTAATTAATTCTATGTTCAGACCAATAATGTAGCAGACCATATTAAAGAGATTGAAATCCCTGATCATGTCAGTGATGCTACTGCCACAGTAATCAATACAATCTTGTATTATTTATGGACTTTTTCGGAAGTTTCTTGTCTGTGGCTATTGGATTATTATTATTAATATCATTTATTCATGAAGCATCAACATATCCCACAGTGTGGTACAAGCTGGGTACAGTGTTATGTATATTACATAAACAGAATGACATACCAAATAAAGACAAACAAGCACTAACAGATACAAAGAGGTAATGAGGGCACTGCCCGTGAAAGATTACAATCCCAAGGGAATACGGGGCAATGTTGAAACATAAGGTGAAGTGGCTGCTCATTGTGTGAAGGAGTTTGCCTCAGGGTGGAGTATGGTCCAGATGCACAGCTGATCCAATTAAGGTTTAGGGTAAAGATGTTAAGGGATGTCAGCTTGAAGTTTGGTTCAGCTGCACAAATGGTTCCAATAGGTTTGGAGGGGTGGGTGGATGTTTGTGATATGCCAGATAGACTTCCTTGAAAAGGTGAGTTTTCAGGGAGTTTCTAAATGTCTTAATGTTAGGGGAGCATTGGATGGTGCGTTGTACGAAATTCCAGAGAGAGGGTGCAGCACGGGGAAAGTCTTGTAGGTGGAAATGAGTGGAGGTAATAAGGCAGGAGGAAAGATGGATGTTATGGGCAGAAAATAGGGTGCATTTAGGAATATATTTGGGGATGAGGGCTGAGGTGTAATGGGGGCAGCATTGTTGAGAGCTTTCTAAGTAAGAACTAGGAGTTTAAAATTATTTCTAGAGGATATTGGAAGCCAGTCAAGGGATTTACATAGTGGTGCAGCAGACATGCTACATGATTTTGTCAGCAGCATTTTGAATGATTGGAGTTGGGACAAGTGAATAAAGGGAATTCCAACAGAAAGAAGGTTGCAGTAGTCAAGGCAGGACAAGATAAATGAGTAAATTAGGATTTTAGTTGTATCATGAATGAGATAAGGGCATAGCTGAGCAATTTTTCTGAGGTAGAGATGGCAGGAGTTAGTGAGGGATTGAATATGAGGATTGAAGGAGATGGCAGAGTCAAAGATGACTGCTAGGCAGTAGGCTTGTGGTGTTGATGAGATTGTGGTATTATTAAGAGTGAGGGAATGTTTCAGTATAGGGGTGGCAGTGGAAGGAGGAAAGAGTATTGGTTAAGTTTTGGATATGTAAACTTCAGGTAAAAGTGGGATATCTAGGAGGAGATTGTGGAGAGTTGGTGACACAGAGCAAGTGAGAGAGGAGGGATCAGAGGAGGAGAGTTAAATTTGGGTATTAATGGCATATAGATGATACTGAAACTCAAAAGATTGTATTAGTTCACCAAGACAAGAGGTGTACAGTGAAAATAGGAGAGGACTAAGGACAGAGCCTTGTGGAATCCCGACAAAAATAAGAAGTGAAGAGGAGAAGACACCAGAAAAGGAAACAATGACAGTGCGATTAGAAACGTAGGACGTGAACAATGAACTAACCAATGCTTTTGAAAAATTGTAAAGGAATATTGTCTTATAAAAAAAATCATGATATATTTACGGATATACTAAAATAAAGTATTTTCACTTTACAAAAGCAAACCTAAAACTAAAAAATTACAAATAGATCATTTATGCTGAAATTTACCTAAGATGTAAAATTCTATGAGTTACAGAGGTAGCGGCCATTATTTTAAGAAATCATGGCGCCGTTTTCGTGTGCACTGCTGTACTCCATGCGGCATGAATGCGGCCAATCGCCCCAGGCACACGTGTTTATCGCGGTTGCTTTGTTTGAATTTCATGGATTGTGTGCAATTAAATGCAATGTAAATGGGGGAGACCAGGCGCTTACCTTTAGTAACAGATAGTGATGACACCAATAAATGTGGTTACTCTCTTTTGTTGCAGAGTTGTTCCTATGGTCCCTTCTGCTTCAACCCCTAGAAGGGATAATCCGAGGCCCTTATGAAAAACGTGAGAACAAATGGAGTAGGGGGAGCGAGGGATCAGTAGATATACACCAATATACGACGATAAAACATGCATAAAATAAACCCAATGTGGTGGGGTTGGGACAGGAACTACAAGATAATAGTATACAGTAAAATACTATAGATACTTACACTGCCGTGTGTAAGTACAATCCAAAGAAGGTATCTTTGTGACGGAATATTGACCCCTCCACAAATAAGTGCAGGGGGATCTCAGAGGGTGTCTATATACTAATGTAAATACTCACACGGCCCAGTGTGAGTAAGGGTGCAGGGCAGATGTCTTTAAGGTGGAGTCAGTCTGTCCAGGGTGGTTGCGGGTCAATTACATCAGATTTTGCCCATGTAGGGCTATAGTTGATCTGTACTCCTCTCTTGCTCGTATTCAGCAATGTTACTCTCCGATTCAACGGTGTGTGGGGATAAGTGAGGCACAGTCTTAGCGGTATGCAAAAACAGATATTTATTGTGTATAAAAACAATAACAATATTGTCACACTCACATCAAACAAAATCCCCTGGCTCCTCCGTGTGGTTCAGTCCAGCAGTAATCCGCTCCGGCCCCGCGTCCGGGGTGCAGATGGCTGGAACTAATCCGCCCGGCTGCAGATGCCGCTGAAGAGACTTTCTACGGAAGCCTATTAATCATATGATTCATCAGTTCACGTTGCTGCTGTGTGAGAGTGTATATATCTCCAACCGCATCACACCAGTGACACATGTCTCCGCCCGCACATAAAGCTCGTTGAAATGATTATTTCATACGCTTATGTGCGGCGGAGACATGTGTCACTGGTGTGCATGCTGTCTGGAGATATATACACTCTCACACAGCAGCAACGTGAACTGATGAATCAATATGATTAATAGGCTTCCGTAGAAAGTCTCTTCAGCGGCATCTGCAGCCGGGCGGATTAGTTCCACATCTGCACCCCGACGCGGGCCGGAGGCGTATTACTGCTGGACTGAACCACACGGAGGAGCCAGGGGATTTTGTTTGATGTGAGTGTGACAATATGTTATTGTTTTTTACACAATAAATATCTGTTTTTGCATACCCTAACTGTGCCTCACTTATCCCCCACACCGTTGAATCGTAGAGTAACATGCTGATACAAGCAAGAGGAGTACAGATCAACTATAGCCCTACATGGGCAAAATCTGATGTAATTGACACGCAACCACCCTGGACAGACTGACTCCACCTTAAAGACATCTGCCCTGCACCCTTACTCACACTGGGCCGTGTGAGTATTTAAATTAAATGCAATGAAATGAATGAATTGTAATGTGTACAGTACTGTGCAACTGTGTCAATTTCAGGTGTTTAAAAGCCACAACACTAAAATGCCATTTTATGCACTCGCGTCTTAAGGCGGTACGGTTTGAAGCAATCCCACGCCATGACATGGGTATTCTGAGGTATACACTGCATGATTTGTTAAAATAATGGCCACTGCATCTGTATATATATATATATATATATATATATATATATATATATATATATAAAGAGAAAAAAAAGCACCCGATCCTTGTATAAAATCAATAATAAGTTTAATAATCCTATGGACAAGACAAATCCACACTCACACTTTGTCAGAATAAAAAAGGCATGTTATGGGACCAGCCCATGCACCAGATGAACGTGAGGTTTCACCGTCGTCCTCGTCGTCCTATATCAGTTTTAGCTCAGTGTGTGCCCTTTTTTTTGTGCTGACATTTTCACAATAAACAAATCCTCATGACAGTCCTCAGGGTTTTGTTCTAAAGCTCTTTCCTACTGTTAAGTAGTAAGTTACTGACTGACAGACTTCTTAACCCATCACCTGCTACAAATGTGACATTTAATCCATACACCTCAATGTACAGTATATAAAACTGTGCTACTCAGCATACATGCCATTAGGAAACACTTTAAAACAATATTTCATGTGAGATAATTTCTATGCTATTTCTTTTTGATAATATTATTAGGAGGTTATTTACTAAATGGCAGTGGATACACAAAACAAGCCAAGTGAAGAACATTTCCTCTGTCTATTGCATGGGCCCTCAGAATAAAAATTAGAAAAATGATGTTCTAATCTATATAATTGTCTGAATTAATCAAGGACTATTGGTGGGCTACTGTATTTACTTCAGGGCGTTTTAGCATTCACACAATTAACAAAGGCATGTTTTGTAGTAAATAGGAAAATGCACTGCATATATATAAAATATATAAATAGATTAGTAAATGCAATCTTAACTGTATTTTGTGACATACAGTGATAGTGAATGTAGTGAGAGCACAATGAATATTATTAAATAGGCTATGTTGTCAATGTTAGTAAATACAACCAAAAATATATATACGTGAGTTTCTATATAAAATAAACTGCATGTGAAAATTTGTATATAAATTAGTTGTTTAGTATTAATACCACAAATAATTGGGGAATAGAGATATTAATGAAATTATAATATATTAATATATTTTTATACCCACACCCACACACACACACACACACAACACACACACACACACCACACACACACACACACACACACACACACACACACACACACACACACACACCACACACACACACACCACACACACACAGAACACCACACACACACACACACACATTTTCCCTAACTTTTACCTAATACTATTAAATTAAAGCTGATACAATATTTAGCAGTGCACTCAAATTAAGCTCTTTACATATAATGGGGCTCACTTATGACTACTAGAAAAGTAAATCCCTAAGACCATCTCAGAGGACAAAAAAAAGGGCAAAATAAAGGTGTTAAACTGTATAAAGTACCTAAGGATTTACAACTCTGCATTTTTATAATTGCTGCTGCAGGGCAAAATTGGGAATACACCCATAAAAGCACCATTTTTACTTTAGTAAATCACTTAATAGTTCAATTAGCATTAGCTTGGGCAACACAGGCAAATAGAGAAAAAACTAATTAGAACATGCTTCATAAATGATGATTGGCATAAACACAAGGCAATCTAGGAAATTGCAATGGTTTTGGAGGATTTTGATCAATTTGCTCTCTCAAATAGCCCCCTTTGAATACACTGTAGTTAGTTTTTCAGTAATTTGTATTTAGTGCAATAAAAATAAGTGATATATAAAATGTTAAGGTAATAATAAAAAAAAGTTTGTTTGCATCCATCATACATATCACAATGTATTATCTATGTTCACTTTCACCGCAATTATGGTTTTGGTTTGGTTTTTGAATTTGCCAAAACTCATTTTTTTAAACATTTATTTTATTGATTTTGTAAATAGGGAGGAGGGGTACAGAAAATAATAGGGTTGGAGTGAGGGTGAAGGGGTAAGGTCCATTGCTAGGGTAATACATAGCATATACATATATACATACATTCAAAGATTATAATATACTTTTAATGAGAATGCTGAGTGTACCATTGCATGCTACCCAACATTGTCCACCCGCAGGGGAGATCTCCCTAGCGACCAGATCAGCTCACATATTCTCTCCATGGTTTCCATATATTTTTGGAGCTTTTATGTTGGTTCTTAAAGAGTCTCGTGAGTTTCTCCATGGGCATTATGTTATTAATTTTATTTTGGCTATGTTGATGTCTGGTGGTTTTTCTTGTTTCCAGTGGCTAGCTATCACCACCTTGGCAGTCGAGAGCATGTGTTTAAGCAGTGATTCCATATTTCTACCTATTTGCTCAATGGTTTTTTTATTCAAGAAAATGCCCCTATCCCAGGGTGGGCAATGCCCATAACCTGGGTTATCAATCTTTTTACTTTTCTCGAGTATAGTGAAATTCTGGGGCAGGACCAGCAGATACAGTATGTTTAAATGTACCAACATGTCCACAATTTTGCCAGCAGAGTGGAGGAGTTAGGAAAATAAAAAGTGGAGAAGTTGGGGCATAATACCATCTGTGGAGGACCTTAAAATTTGTTTCTCTTATAGATTAGCATCTGGATTACCTGGCCCCCCACTAAAATATCTCCTCCCACTCCTCCTCCAGACGTGCACCAATGTCTTTTTACCACTAGATAACAAGTTGGTTGGTTGATTTATTTGTCAACAGACAAATTAGAATCAGATAAAACAGGGCTATCGTACCTTTGTGGTATTTGGCTTCTGAAAAAAAGGTGCTCAAAGGTTATAAGGGGCCTGTAACAGGGGACTTATCCCTGTTCACAAATGTGCCTCTAATCCAGCAGTGTGGTGGTTAAACTGCTGGTAGGCAATTAACTAACACCACCTGGCTGATTTCAGGTGGTAGAAAAAGCCTGCCTCTGAGACAGGAAGTGATACGCCTTAGCTCACACCTGAGCTGAAAGAGGAGACAGAGCAGGGATCCCTTAGTCCACAACTGGGCTGAACCAAGGAAAGACAGATGTCTTGAGTGACAAGCTGACCACAAGACAAAGGGGACAAGATTCTAACCTGGAGCCCGGAGACTGCCTTAGCACACATGGGTGTGGATCCAAGAGAGCAGAGAAGCTTCCCCTACAGCAGCCCAGCTAACAGATCAGACTTATCGTATAAGACTTTATTTTTCAATGACTGTTGTCTATATATATATATATATCTATATGACTTGGGCTGATGAATAGCTTGGGTAGCCACCCAGTTAAAAGGGGCTGGAATATAAGGATACATATATGCCAAAGTGGAGCAGGTTTTTTTTGGCTCACTATTTCGCTTATGTTGATTTTTTTGCTGTGTTTAAAGCGACAGGCACAATAAAGCCTTGTTTTAATGTCACCTTACAAAAGTCTTCATTGTGTACCTCATGTCCTCCTACATATGGTGTCAGAAGTGGGATGAGAGGTGGTCTTTGAAGTTAGGACCCGGAGATTTCCTGTGGAATTTTTTTTTGTTCTTTTTGCCTACAAACAGCCTGAGAAACATAAACAATCACATGCAGCAGAGATCAGAGTTAAAGCGACACACCCAGGCAGGAAATCTACACTGCACTGAAACTCACAAAACCACAGATGGACTCTTTTTCCCAATCCCAAGAGGAGAGAGAGAGAGAGTATGCTGAAGCAGGTAAACCTTATTTGCCTATCACAAAGTGTAATATGGTCATTGAAATAGGGGTTTTGCCTTCCAGCCATAGTCAGGGTTCAAGAAGTGAGTTAGCCCTTAAAAGGGATAGGTCTCTGTTGTTTTCAAATGTTTCGCTGAAGCAGTGAATACAGATGGTGACCCACGAGCGGTACTGATTCTGCAAATAAAGGTTGCCACACCACATAGGACTACCAGCTTTGAATGGAGTATATGCAGAAAAGTGTGAAAATTGATGGAAGACTGTGTTGAAGCAGGGGAATTTTCAGCAAACAAATGCTGAGTGTAAAATTGCCCTACTGGGGAAAAAGGGATTGCTGAACTGTGTAAAAGGTATTCCAAAGCTAATTGCTGAGTGTTGAGTCACCCTGCCGGGAGTGAAATAAATATTCCACTGCAAAGAATGTTTTTTTTCTGCAAGTAAAAAAGTCTGCCTATGTATCTTGGGAGTAAAAGAGGCAACCAAAGTGTGAAGAGTGAATGCCATAATACCCAAAGATGAGACTGAAAATTACTGAACTCAAGCAGAAATCAAATTCTGTTGCTGAAGCGGAGGGATTGCACATAGCAAATAAATGGTTTAAAGCAAATGCCTTTGCTGAAGCCAGAAAATGGGCAGCTAGCAAGCATTGTATTTAAAGAAATAGAACTCTGGGAATTTAAAATGGCCACCCAGCTGAAGTCAAATACAGACTCTGTAAAAATAGGGAAGAAAATTAGTTCCTGTAATGAACACTACCCCATGGAAGAGTGGCCCTTCCAGTCCGATGAGGAGGAAGACATCTCTTATGGGGAACCCAAACCGAGTCACACTCACAAAAAACCCCAAGAATGGTGGGGGTGCCTGAACTCGGTACGAACCGAAAAGACCGCTCCCTATGATGACGAATATGATCGGCAGGAGAAAGAGCGAGAGCAGTGGATCACCGAAATTTCCGTCAGCTATTACAGTTGCAAGAAAAGCCAGGTGGATCCAGTGACGCTGCTAAAATTTCAAATGAAGATGGAGACCCAATATCCCTGAGGGGACGGTGTCATCCAAAACAAAAAGGCAAAAAAAGAAAAAGAAAAGCGGTTCTTCACTTACCGTGGAAGGAACAGACACATCCGCAGATCTTGCGGAGGAAAAGGGGGTCCGAAATGCCCTGCAGCCTAGAGAAAATGGAGAAGTCTTCCCGCGGATGACCGAATATCCAGAGGGCCCGAGGCAGAAGTCATCTACCCCAAAGAAGTGTCTATCCAGTGCTAATAGTGAAAAAACCTCAACCAACCACCCAGGGAAGCGGAGCCGGAAGCGGTGAGTGACGATCCCTTGACCAGTCCTGGGGATGCCCTGAAGGTTGCCAGGCGTGACTGTAATCGGTTCCGGAAAAATAACGTGAAGCTACAGAATGATGTGCTCACAATGTACTCTTTGGCCAGGACAGAATTGGACGATCTCAAGACTGAGCTAGATACTGCAAACTCTACTATTACCGCCATGGATGAAAAGCAGAGCCAATCTGATAAAATGATGGCTAAGCTGAAGCGGAAGTATGAGGAGGCACTGAAGCAGATGACAATCTTCCAGCAAGAGATGCACACTCTTCGCATAGAGCTGAATGCCTCACAACAGCAGGTCAACAGTGTCCGGACAGAGGTAGACGTATCTCAGAAGGAGGTTCATACACTCCGCAGAGCACTGGATGCCTCACATCATGAGATCAACAGCTGCCGCACAGAACTGGAAGTCTCCAGAAAGGAACTTCACAGTCTCACTGAGGAGCTGGACATTTCAAAGAAAACTATCCTACATCTTAACTTAGATCTCAAAGTCTCTCAGGAGGAGCTTCAGAACTTAAACTTGGAGATGGAAGTCTCACGCCAGGAGACAGCCCGCCTCCAAGCAGATGTGCAAAAATGGAAGGTGGACTGCAAGGAGGCTCTGAATAGTACAGAGACTGAAAAAAGAGAAAATTTAAGATTAAAAAAATAAAATTCTGAGTTGACAGAACACGTCAATGGAAAGAATGAAAAGCTGCATGAGCTTAAAGAAAGAAATAAACTTTTGGAAAATGAAAAGTTTGAAGCAGAGTACCGACTGCAGAACCAACTGCAAGGTCTGCGTACGCACCTCCAGTATGCCGAGGAGAAGCAGCAAACGCTGCAGGAAGAAAAGCTGCAGGCTGCTAAAGATGTACAAGCGCTGCAGGAACGTCTGAATATCCAGTACGTCCCCACAGAGCAGTATGAGGAGCTAAAGGCCACGTTGCATGTCTTCAGAGCATCATTGGAGGCGGAGCTTCGATACCAGGTGACTCTGTATGAGAAGGAGCGGGAGAAGGCTCAGAAACTGGAGCAAGAGCTGGAGAGACAGAGAGACTGTTCCATTCCCTTGAGTCAGTACACCAAGGAGAAAACAGACGCAGCGGCAACCTTGACGACAAAAACTACAGAGCTCCAGAATATGAAGGAGACACTGATACAGACTCAGAGAAAGCAAAGTGCGCAGATAAAATCCCTAACAAGAGACTTGCAAGATGCACTCAAACAGAGTGAGACTCTGCAGACCAGTAACTTACAGATTCCTCCAATACGGGATAAGGTATTGGCTCTGCCCAAGCACCGGTATCCCACAGTAACTAATGCCCGTGAGCACAAGGGTACAGTGAGAGTTGGGGACTCCACGCACCTTCAAAACAAGATTACGAACTTTGAGCCACGTAAGAAAGCACTAGCCAAACCTGCAGCTGCCCAACAGGCAACAAACAGAGATAGGAGTACAGAATCAAAGCCAGAAGAATCCTTAGCTGAGGTAGCTGAAAAGATAGGACATTCTCTGGAAAGGGAGGAGGAGGTGCAACTCAGTCCCAAAGAAGCTGAACTGGCGACTCCGTTGTGTGGAGAAGGTGCAGAAAGAGCGCTTCAAGAGTGGAAAACTCTAAGGGCTAGTCCTAACTGCTCTACAACTGTTGACATACAGTTTGTATACAAAAAGAAGAGTGCCCGACGCAACGGAAATACCATGACCGAGCACTCGGTAAAAAGACTTTATGTGGAAAAAGTCCTCCTCGAGCGACTGAGGAGTGCTGATCTCAATCACCTTCGGGAGGAGACAAAAATAAACTGGAGAAAGGGCTCCAATCCCAGCGGGACAGAGGGTTCTCTTCCTCCATCCACTCTCATTCAAGTCACAGAAAGATCTCGAATGAGAGTGGAAGGATGGGCTTTGGCCGTGGTAAGCCCGAGCTTCCCACAAACAGGGGAGGTATGCAACAGGGGACATATCCCTGTTCACAAATGTGCCTCTAATCCAGCAGTGTGGGGGTTAAACTGCTGGTAGGCAATTAACTAACACCACCTGGCTGATTACAGGTGGTAGAAAAATCCTGCCTCTGAGACAGGAAGTGAGACTCCTTAGCTCACACCTGAGCTGAAAGAGGAGACAGAGCAGAGATTCCTTAGTCCACAACTGGGCTGAACCAAGGAAGGACTATTACCTTGTCTTGAGCGACAAGCTGACCACAAGACAAAGGGGACAAGATTCTAACCTGGAGCCCGGAGATTGCCTTAGCACACACGGGTGCGGATCGAAGAGAGCAGAGAAGCTTCCCCCACAGCAGCCCAGCTAACAGATAAGACTTTTCGTATAAGACTTTATTTTTCAATGACTGTTGTCTATATATATATATATATATCTATATGACTTGGGCTGATGAATAGCTTGGGTAGCCACCCAGTTAAAAGGGGCTGGAATATAAGGATACATATATGCCAAAGTGGAGCAGGTTTTTTTTGGCTCACTATTTCGCTTATGTTGATTTTTTGCTGTGTTTAAAGCGACAGGCACAATAAAGCCGTGTTTTAATTTCACCTTACAACAGTCTCCATTGTGTACCTCTGCACATGTCCTCCTACAGGGCCTAAACATATATGTTGTGTTAAGGATCGAAGATATGTAGTGTCTCACTTGTAAATATTGGAATACATTTTTGTATTTTAACTGTATCTCCTATAAAAAATTTATTACTGGAAGTCATTAATTTTAGTAATGCCCAGAGTCCTCCACTTGGGGATGGGATGTCCATGATTGAGACAAGGGCAGTGGGATGGATGAGATATTATTTTGTTTTTTGCAGATTTGATCCCAGATTTGTAGAGAGTGGGCTAAGATTGGATGATTCCTTGATTTGGGGGGGTCTGTCCTTTCTATCAAGCTATAAGAGGGCAACATATCATCCACCCCTGCTTATGTTTTTCTATGTACCCCAGTGTTTAGGACCCTTCAGGGAGGACCAGTACATAAAGGGCTTAATTTAACCACTATGTACAGTAATAGCAGAATAAATCTGGTTTGGCCAAACCACCCAAGACCATTGGTAGAATCATGGTACTTTTCTTTGTTCTTGATTTCCTACATTGCCATATAAAGTCTGTCACTGCTTTTTCTAGTTTGTGGATTTGAGAGATTGGTACTGAAGTAGGGAGGGCCTGAAAAAGATAAATAATGTGGAGGAGTAAATTCATTTTTACCAAGGCTATCCTGCCCGACCACGAGATCTGGTATGAAAGCCAAGTTTTTAAGTCTTTTTTAGCCTTTAAAATAGAGCTGGGTAGTTTGATTCATATAGCTTGTTAAATGATTTAATTATATACTGTACACCCTGAGGTAGTTTAACGTATCCCTTTTCCATATTATTGGAAAGTGCTTCTTAAGGGTTATGGCTTCTTTTGTCGGGAGGTGTAGCCTCTGATTTTGTACAGTGAATTTTAAAGTTGGAAAGTTTACTGAAGTAATCTAGGAGATCAAAGAGACTCTGTTGAAATATCTGTGAATTGGTGAGGGAAGGCAGAACAGCTTCATCAAAACAGAGACATTATATAATTACTGTTCCCAATAGAACCCCGGTGATGTTAGCCTGTAGGCAGATTTTTTATGCAAGAGTTTTAATACATATAGCGAACAATAAGGGGGACAAAGGGCACCCTAGTGTTTTCCATTTGTTATGGTTACACGATTAGAAGTATGCCCTGATGTGTGGATTATGGCCCTTGGATTAGAGTAGAGAGCCCAGATACCTTTAATGAAACCCTCTCCAAGACCCATCTATTTCATTACTCTGAATATGAACTTCCAAGATACCCTGTCAAAGGCCTTTTCAGAATCCAGGCTCAGGAGCACTGTTGCTCTTTTAATAACTGCTGTTGTGTATAATATTAATGGCTATGCGTATGTTATCAGATGATTGTCGCTGTGGTATTAAGCCCACTTGGTCTGGATGAATCAGTTTAACGAGGAATTTATTAAGGTGTTTGCTAGGACTGTAACAGGGGACTTATGCCTGTTCACAAAGGTGCCTCTAATCCAGCAGTGTGGTGGTTAACTGCGCGAGAACTGCTTGACTAAGGGAGATGTGAACTAATTGCATAGGATTTCACTAGAAATACTCCCAAGTGAATGGAAGCTTTGTTCCCCCCCCCCCCTGTGTTTGGATAATTTCCTGATGAAAAGGAACAGGCACAATAAAGCCTATTATAATTTCACATTATAAAGCCTCCTAATTGTGTACCTCTGTGAACGTCCGTCCACATATGGTGTCCGAGGTGGGACAAGAGGTGTCTTTGCAGTTAAAAAGGACCGGAGAGTTTTATGTTGTGCTTTTTTGCCTACAAACAAGTCTGAGAAACTTAGAGAGAAAAAAAAAAAAAAAAAACCTCATGCAGCAAAGATCAGAATTAAAGGGACACACCACTGCACTGAAACTTACACTGCATTGAAACTTACAAAAACACAGATGGACTCTTTACCCCAATCCCAAGAGGAGAGAGACTGCTGAAGCAGCTAAAACTTTATTTGCCTATCACAAAGCGTAATATGGTAATTGAAATAGGGGTCTTTGCCTTTCAGCCATAGTCAGGGTTCAAGAAGTGAGTCAGCCCTTGGAAAGGGATAGGTGTTTATTGTTTTCAAAAGTTTCGCTGAAGCAGTGAATACAGATGGTGACCCACGAGTGGTACTGATTTTGCAAATAAAGGTTGCCACACCGCATAGGGCTACCAACTCTGAATGGAGTATATGCAGAAAAGTGTGAAAATTGATACAAGACTTTACTGAAGCAAGGGAATATTTAGCAAACAAATGCTGAGTGTAAAATTGCCCTATAAAGAAAAAGAGTTTTCAAAGCCAATTGCTGAGTGTTGAGTCCACTGCAAAGAATGTTTTTTTTCTGCAATTAAAAAAGTATGCCTATTATCTTGGGAGCAAAACAGACACCCAAAGTGTGAAGTGTGAATGCCATAATACCAAAAGATGAGACTGAAAATTACTGAACTCAGGCAGAAAACCAAATTCTATTGCTGATGCGGAGGAATTGCACCTAGCAAATAAATGGTGTATAGCAAATAGACTTTTTTACCTAGCAACTGCACAATCTTGTATACCTGATAAAACAAAATGCATGCACAGCACTGCTGATATTGAAGAAAAAAAAAATTACCCAAGAAAGAAAAATCTACAGAGATGCCTGTGAGAGCCACGACCTCTACAAGCAAAATATGCCCATCTGTAGGACTATCACAATTGGGGGTTCTAGCAAATACAGTGGTAACAGCTGCAATAGCGCCTCCTGAGGTCAGGAAGAAAATGACACCTGATAGCCTAAAAATGGAGGACAAGATGCAGCGTTCCTGTAATGAACCCTACCCCACTGAAGAGTGGCCCTTCCAGTCCAATAAAGAGGAAGACATCTCTTACGGGGAACCCGAACCAAGTCACACCCACAAAACAAACCAAGAATGGTGGGGGTGCCTGAACTCGGCACGAACCGAAAAGACCGCTCCCATTGATGACGAATATGATCAGCAGGAGACAGAGCGGTGCAGTGGATCACCGAATATTTCCGTCAGCTATTACAGTTGCAAGAAAAGCCGGGTGGATCCAGTGACGCTGCTAAAACTTTAAATGAAGATGGAGACCCCAGTATCCCTGAAGGGACGGTGTCATCCAAATCAAAAAGGAAGAAAAAGAAAAGCGGTTCTTCACTTACTGTGGAAGTAACAGATACGTCCGCAGATCCTATGGAGGAAAAGGGGGACCCAATTGCCCTGCAGCCTAGAAAAAATGGAGAATTCGTCCCACGGTTAACCGAATATCCAGAGGGCCCAAGGCAGAAATCGTGTACCCCAAAGAAGTGTCTGTCCGGTGCCAACAGTGAGGAACCCTCAACCAGTCATCCCAGGGAAGTGGAGCCGGAACCAGTGAGTGACGATCCCTTGACCAGCCCTGAAGACGCCCTAAAAATTGCCAGGCATGACTGTGATCTGCTCTGTGAAGAATTGGAAAGGGAGAGAAAAAATAATGCTGAGCTACAGAAGACGGTGCTCGCAATTTACTCTGCGGCCAGGACAGAATTGGACGATCTCAAGACTGAGCTAGATACTGCAAAGGCTACTATTTCCGCCATGGATGAAAAGCAGAGCCAATCTGATAAAATGGTGGCTACGCTAAAGCGGAAGTATGAGGAGGCACTGAAGCAGAAGACAGTCTTCCAGCAAGAGGTTCACACTCTTCGTATAGAGCTGAATGCCTCACAACAGGAGGTCAACAGTGTCCGGATAGAAGTGGACGTATCTCAGAAAGAGGTTCAGACACTCCACAGAGCACTGGATGCCTCACATCATGAGACCAACAGCTGCCGCACAGACCTGGAAGTTTCCAGAAAGGAACTACACAGTCTCACTGAGGAGCTGGACATTTCAAGGAAAACTATCCTACATCTTAACTTAGATCTCAAAGTCTCTCAGAAGGAGCTTCAGAACTTAAACCTGGAGATGGAAGTCTCATGCCAGGAGACAGCCCGCCTCCAAGCAGATGTGCAAAAATGGAAGGTGGACTGCAAGGAGGCCCTGAATAGTACAGAGACTGAAAAAAGAAAAAATTTAAGATTAAAAAAAGAAAATTCTGAGTTGACAGAATACGTCAAGGGAAAGAATGAAGAGCTGCAGGCTCTTAAAGAAATAAATAAACTTTTGAAAGAGGAAATGTTTGAAGTAGAGCACCGACTGCAGAGCAAACTGCAAGGTCTGCATACACACCTCCAGTATGCTGAGGAGAAGCAGCAAACGCTGCAGGAAGAAAAGCTGCAGGCTGCTAAAGAGGTACAAGCGCTGCAGGAATGTCTGAATACCCAGTACGTCCCCACAGAGCAGTATGAAGAGCTAAAGGCCACGCGGCATGTCTTCAGAGCATCATTGGAGGCGGAGCTTCGATACCAGGTGACTCTGTATGAGAGGGTGCGTGAGAAGGCTCAGAAACTGGAGCAAGAGCTGGAGAGACAGAGAGACTGTTCCATTCCCTTGAGTCAGTACACCAAGGAGGAAACAGACGCAGTGGCAACCTTGACAACAAAAATAACGGAGCTCCAAAATATGAAGGAGACTCTAATACAGCCACCTAAGAAAGCACTAGTCAAACCTACAGCTGCCCAACAGGCAAAAAATTGAGGTAGGAGTGCGGAATCAAAGCCAGAAGAATCCTTAGCTGAGGAAGCTGAAAAAATAGGACGTTCTCTGGAAAAGGAGGTGGAGGTGCAACTCAGTCCCATAAAAGGTGAACTGGCGACTCCGTGGTGTGGAGAAGAGCAGATAACTCTAAGGGCTAGTCCTAACTGCTCTACAACTGTTGCCATACACTTTGTCTATAAATAGAGGACTGCCCGACGCAACAGAAATCTCATGACCACGCACGCGATAAAAAGATTTTCGTGGAAAAAGTCCTCCTCGAGCGACTGAGGAGTGCTGATCTCAAGCACCTTCGGGAGGAGACAAAAATAAACTGGAGAAAGGACTCCAATCCCAGCGGGACAGAGGGTTCTTTTCCTCCATCCACTCTCATTCAAGTCACAGAAAGATCTCGAATGAGAGTGGATGGATGGGCTTTGGCCGTGGTAAGCCCGAGCTTCCCACAAACAGGGGAGGTATGTAACAGGGGACTTATCCCTGTTCACAAAGGTGCCTCTAATCCAGCAGTGTGGTGGTTAATGCTGTAGCAAATTAACTAGCACCACCTGCCTGATTACAGGTAGTAGAAAAAGCCTGCCTTTGAGACAGGAAGTAACTCCTCCCTAGCTCTGACTGAGAGCTGACCTTGGAGACAGAGCAGAGGTTCTTGAGTCCCGGAGAGACTGACCAAAAGAAACCAGATCTCTGGAGCTGAGAGGTCTTGAGCTCTGCAGCAGAGCTGAATTCAAGACACAGGGAAAACTACTGCACCTGAAGCTGAACCAGGAAGTGAGATTTTCCCTCCAAGAAACAGATAAACTTTTATTCTTAAGAGACTGCTTATATTGCTTATTTTCATGCTATAGTTTTGGGGCCTGCGAGAACTGCTTGACTAAGGGAGATGTGAACTAATTGCATAGGATTCCACTAGAAATACTCCCAAGTGAATGGAAGCTTTGTTCCCCCCCCCTGTGTTTGGATAATTTCCTGATGAAAAGGAATAGGCACAATAAAGCCTATTATAATTTCACATTATAAAGCCTCCTAATTGTGTACCTCTCTGAACGTCCGTCCACAAGGACCTTAGCGAAAAATGAGATGTTTACAGTATGTTAAATAGCGATATGGGCCTATAGCTAAGGCACAGAAAAGGGTCCTTGCCCTTCTTTGGTATTACAATATTTTAGGCTTCCAGCATCTCAAGTCGAAGGTCTGAGCCTCTCATTACAGTATATGATTAAGAGTTTAGTGAGGAAGGGGACAGAAAGTGGGCAATTTTTTAAAAATACAAATGTTATAATTTCTGGTTCTGGGGCAGTTTGTGTTTTTAAGAGATTTAATTACGTACACTTAAATCAGGTCATCCAGTATGCTGAACTCATTACGGTCCAGGGAGAGAAGATCACATTCACTCAGGAAAATATCAATTTATTCGGCCTGTGTTGTTTCTAACTTCTTTTAAGTTTTTACATTGTATAGATTGTTGTAGTACAGTATTTACCAAACCTTTTTAATTTCTAAGGGGTTGTACATGAGGGTGTTTAGTGAGTTTTCTATAGCATATCATTTAGACTTGCTTATTTGCTTGTTCCGAAGCTGGGATGCTAGTATACCGTCTGCCTTATTCCCTTTTCATAAAAGAATTGTAGAGAGAACATTGAGGGACATTCCCCACTCAATAAGCCAGTGCTGCAGGGCTTTGTTTAAAAACCACATTGACTAATAAAGAATGCTGCTGTGTCCAAATGGACAGGGTGTGGAGGAACAATATGAAATGACCCCTATTAGGTATGTGGTATAGCAATGATTGTCTAGGGATGTCAGGGGGAAGTCCGTGGACCCACCCAGACTCCTTTAATCACGCATTGTGTAACCCACAATGCCTGGGGGACTCCACAATGAAGGAACAAATGAGGAATAAATGACTCACATATGTCTTTAAATCCGTCTGATCTGCGGCGTGCTCCAAGCTGTATGGTAGAAATTGCAGGCCAAAAAACCTCACCGGGGAGGAAAGACAGCGGTCATGGCCGCGCAGCAAGTGAACAAGGCTGGACTGTGCTGTGAAAAAATCTTCTTTATTATAACATGGAAGTTAAAAAAGAGAGAGAGAGGGAGGCACCCCTCGCAACTCTAACGCGTTTCAGCCGCAACGGGCCTTTCTCAAAGATTACTCTTCCATGTTATAATAAAGAAGATTTTTTCACAGCACAGTCCAGCCTTGTTCACTTGCTACGCGTCCGTGACCGCTGTCTTTCCTCCCTGGTGAGGTTATTTTGCCTCATAAAAGAATTGGTTTGTCCAGCATAAGGCTCTCTCTCTTCTATTAGAATCTGTTTAAGCGCTATTCTAGTTTTGTCTACATTGGTGCTCAGAATGAGGAGTGGGATTCCTTGTACAGCGTCCCTAATTTGTACTATTTGTAATTTAGTTTCCTGATTTTGGCCTTCTTATTTTTTTCCTATGTGATGCCATGCTTATAAGTGTTCCCCTCAAGGTAGCTTTGCGGGCCGCCCAGAGTGTGGAGGGAGAGACTTTATTATTGTCAATGTGGCTGTAGTATTGAAGAAGTGCATCCCTGATGAAGTCTCTCATCTCAGGGATTCCAAAGAGAATATTGTTTATTCTCCACCTTGGTGTGAGGGTTGTCTGTTTATTGCCTTTAAGGATTAATGTTACTGAAGCGACGTCAGACCATGTCATGTTTTCGATTTCGACCCTTATTATGTTACCTGACAATTCGATAGAAGCTAGTATGAAGTCGATGTGGGATTATTGTTTTTGGGTGGCTGAGTAAAATGAATAACTTCTCGTGGTGGGATTTGCTAGTTTCGACGTAGCCACAAGACCATATTCTTTTACACTGGTTCTCAATGTTTTTGAGCTGAGGATATGGGAGTTGTGGATGAGGGATTTAGTTTATCTTTTGTGAGGTCTAGAGTTGTATTTAGGTCTAAGATTAGATGACCTTTTCAATGTTTCATTATGGTAGGGAAAACCTTAATGAAGAAATGGGATTGGTTCTCATTTGGGGTGTACAAGGTTATCTCCTCTGTTCCCAGTCTTCCCACCACAATATCTATCTGATTTTGTGAAGTCAAGGGGGAAGGGAAGGGAAGGGTAAACCTCAAAAGAAATCGCTACTACAGCCTTTTGTGCTGGGCTGGGGAGTGAAAGATGAGAGGGAAAGTTCTACAGTATGTTTTAGTCTCCCTGTATCTTCTCTATTTAAGTGGGTCTCCTGTATTATAAAGGTATCTCCCATATTTTTCGTGAAATCCCTAATGGCCATCCTCCTCTTCCTCGTGGAGTTCAAGGGCATTATTCAGTTAAGGTTGATAAAAAATATCAACAGCCAATTTAAATCGCCGTTTTTTGGAGCGTTGCTATCACGGTATTCAGCAAGCCTTCATTACCGTTCATAGCAAAATTCCCAAAACGAGCGAGTTGCTGCCAGCGATAGGATCGAGCCTCTGAAAAGGCCTTACTCGCCGATTCGTTTCTGCTGCAGAGAGAGCTGCTCAGAGAGAGCCGCCTCTCCCAGCGAAAATGTCGCCCGAAATGTATGTTTTTTAATATACATTTTATTCCTAGTGTAGATGTGCAGGGGTCTCCAGAGCCGAACCGCGTTGGTATGAGGTCCGGGGACCCCCTGCTTCCCAAGATTCAGGTCCCTTTATGCGGGACATCTCCATGCATAGGAGATACCGGCACCCCATAACGGGGCCTGTATCTCGGGAAGCAGGGGGTCCCAGGACATAAAACCAAAGCGGTTCTACTCTGGAGACCCCCTGCACATCTACACTAGGAATTAAATGTATATTAAAAAACATTTACTAAGCATCAATACAACCCCCCCCTCTCGTGCCCCCCCATAATGTAAAACCATTTTTTTTTTTTAACATACATGGTTAATACCCCAGGCCTACAGTAGTCCCCGGTGGTCCTGATATGTGTCCGCAGGCCCCTTAGTGCACCAGAGGGGGGTGCCCACAGGGTCTGGGGGTACTTTTATTTTTTTCACCATATATATGTTCTTATAAATATATTTTCTTGTTGCCCCCTCTTTTTTCTTGTATGTTTTTCTGCTTGTTTTTTGCCTTTTTTCTTGTGTTTATCATATTACACAGTATTATTTTCAGTTATATTATTATATTATTTATTTCCAACTGTTATTCCATTGTTTACTTAACATTTGCATAGTCTTATATTGGTTTTATTATTAGCTATTTAAGTTCTTTTTGTTTTTAATTTAATTTTAACATTTTTTGGGTTATTTGTATTTTATAATGTCATTTTGTGTTTTTTGCTTTTTATCATTAGTTTTCTAGGGTAAGAGCTGCACATGCTAATAGGTTTTTTTCTGGAGCTTACTATTTATTTACCAAGGGAAGGACCCACATACTTACATATGTTTTCATTTTTAATCTTTTTGTGGCCTGAGTACTTTTTTCACTGTTACTGCATCCATTATGGAGGAGTCGGGGGATAACATTGATGATTTAGAAGAAACTTCATCAGCATTCACTTTCAATTGTTGTGACGATACACAAAGGAAAAAACAAGCATTATGTGTATTTGATAACATTGTAGATTTGGATACTACTGACATTTCTGATCTCAAGATCCATTTCCAAAAGTTGGAAAGGTTATTAATTCATAAAAAGCGTTTATGGTGGGACATCATAAGTCTGGAGAATTATGCCAAGTGTAAAAGAATACCCAGAGAACTACGTGTCAAAAAAGCTCCAACTTTTGGTTTTCAGGACTTGGACTTTGAGAATAAATGGGTAGCAGTCTTAAATGATTGCTCCTTTCGTTTAATGGATTTAATAGTTGCACAGAAAATTAAGGAAAAGGATCAGTTAGATACCCAAATTATAGATCTCCAATTTTTTTTATATAGTTTTAAGGATTTAAATGGCTTCAAGGAATTTGATCTTATAATCTCCAAAACGGTAAAAGATATTGAATGTGGCATTATGTCTAAAAAACAAAGTAAATATGACAAAGACAGATATGATTATGAAAAAAATCAAATCTACCACTGACAGAGAGTAAACCCTATTCATGATAGATCATTCAAGAAAAATAACTCCAATACTCAATTTAGGTCCACTCCTAATAAATCTATCTTAAAGATCAAGAATATAGATTTTCCAAGTGGCGATTCTGATATTTCTAATGCAGATACAGCCTCTACTTCTCATTCTGTATCTTTTGTTAATACAGCTGACCATGATGGTCATCATGGACGTGGTGCCCCCTTCAGGGGAAGAGGCAGAGGAAGCCATACTTTTTGGGGTCAGCAGTCCAAATCTGGAATGGCCCCGGAACCCACCCAGGATACACGTTACTATCATCAACAGGATAATCAACAAAGACAACAACAAAAGTCTTTCCCTTTATTTCAAAAGGGCACAAAAGAATCAGAAGAGGGAAGAGGGGGGGGGAGGGGGAGGAGGTTACAGTTCTGCTCCCAAACGGAAGAAATTTTGAGTGATTTTCCGAACATTATTAATATATCAGGAACTACTCTTTCCCCTTTTGAGATGTCGCTTTTGGATAAGGGCTTTAAGTTTTCACCTGCCACGAATTTCGACTTATTCAATACCACTATTGATGTTTATAAATTTGTTCGTAAATTGTCCTTAAATTTTTTTTTTGATAAATTCAGTGATAATGTTATTGCGTCGACCGGGGTGGGTGACTTGGATGGGGGGATACCACCCGTCACTGAGGGTGATATCCCCTCATCCGACTCCGTTCCTCTGGTATCGGTCACTTTGCATACTTTTAATGATTTTTGCACCTTAGAGGATATGAATGACCTTCTGTCAGAAACGAATTTCTGATGAAACTATTGTACCTACCTTTTCCGAATGGAATTGTGGCCTAAAAAAGAGCTCTATCTTCTACCCCACTCACATTAAAGGTCAATTCTTAACTATGTTTGAAAACCTGGTTATCAGGGACCTTCATCTTTTAGCTCAAGGTTTTTCATTTTCACGTATTGATCATGATAATTTGAATCAGGGTTAACGCCTAGCTTTGAAAGCTCTTCAGACTAATTCTTCATTGGTTATAAAGAGTGCGGATAAGGGAGGTGCCGTGGTGGTACAGAATAGAGACAGTTATGTCAAGGAGGCATTAAGCCAACTTGATGATGGCTTGTCCTACTCTGTACTATCCGCGGACCCCACACCGCGCTTTTTGGAAGACCTTGTTGAAATGGTTGACTCAGGTGTCATTATGGAAGTCCTTTCTAGTGATGAGGTTCAGTATATTATTCCTTTACATCCTATTGTTCCTATCTTCCACCATCTCCCAAAGATCCATAAGACATTGGTCGACCCTCCCGGTCTGCCAATTGTCTCTAGTATTGGATCTTTGGGAGATGGTTTGTCCAGATATGTTAACAATTTTCTTCAACCTTTCGTAAAAAAATTACCATCATTTACACTGCCACAGATCCCTTTTACCACTGCACAAACAGGCTAATGATAATTAATAGCAGGGGTATCGTGCTCCCTGATATATATCAAAGTAGGCTATAGGAGAGAACTTGTAATCGCACCCAATTTTAGGAGTGAACAATTACCACTAAAAGGCCTAAATAGGCAAAAAAATAAACTTTTATTAATAATATATATACACTATAACGACGCATAATCAGTAAGCATTAAAAACATCTAAAACACAAGGTGTGGATGATCGCAGGAGGCTAATTACTATATTACTATATTTGGTTCATAAATGTAACCCTCCTGATAGTGCTGCTCAAAGTACAGGGGGAAAGATATAGAACAGGAGGTAGGCATACAGTAGGAATATCAATAGGTAGGAAGAATGCCAATATTCATAACCTATAGTATAAACCCCTCCTAAATCAGGCAAGAGGGTGTAGCAATATAGTGTATATTAAAGCCACAATGAACACAGAGTCCCATATATCAGCATATATCAGCAGTATAGCAATGTTAGAAGTGCCGTGATCAGTGTGATAGCTCTATTAAAGCGATTACTGCCGCCGTCATAGAAATAAGCAGCATCCCACAATAATAAACCAACAAATGCCAACAATTGCCCTTACAGAGCAGTATCAAGCGTTATAGCTGACTATACCACAGACTCCGGTATACACCCTCTCCCTCCTCGGTACTGGAGCAGTCTCACCCGTGACCTCCGACGTCATCGCGCCAATTTATTGAGATACCAGAAATTTCAATTTTTCAATCTGCATTTATTTTAGATGCCATTTTTTATCTTCTCACGCATAATTTCTTCACTTTTAATCACAAATGTTATTTACAGTTAATTGGCATTGCTATGGGCACGAGCTTTGCTCCTTTTTACGCAAATCTTTTTATGGGGTGGTGGGAAGCACTTTTTATATTTTCATGCACAAACACTTTTCGTAATAATATTATTTTTTATAAAAGATTTGTGGACGATTTAATTATTATTTGGAAAGGGGATGTCACTACACTACACTCTCTTGTTAATTATCTTATTAATAATGATTGTAATCTTAAATTCACTCTCAATTTTCATTCACATCACATTGAATTTCTGGATCTGCAATTGTTTGTAGATATTGATAAAATTATCCAAACGGATGTTTACAGGAAATTAAATTCAAGAAATACCTTTTTAAGGGCGGACAGCTGCCATCCATCTCATGTCATTAGAGCTATTCCTAAAAGACAATTCCTCAGACTGAGAAGGAACTGCTCTACATCTGGCAGTTTCCTTTCTCAGTCTGGGGATCTTAGTAAACGTTTTTTGGATAGAGGTTATCCTGAGATTAGCATTAATGATGCATTTGACACTGCCCTTAACACAGAGAGAGCGTCTTTGTTGCTCATTCGTGATATGGGAGACACTCACCTTGGTACACATTCACAGACTTACTGTATATGAATAGACGTAGGAACAAAGGATTTGAAAAATCTGATAATAAATGCCCACTGTTTGTTTCACAGTTTAATAAACAAAGTGGGAAGATTAAATCTATCATATCCAAGCATTGGAACGTTTTATCCATGGATCCTGTGTTGAATAAGTATATTGATTCAAATATAAATTTGTGTACCGTAGGGCGAGAACCATTGGTTCATATATCTCCCCAAGTGACATAACTGTTCCCAGAATCAGTAATTCCTCTTTCATCACTAGGGTTTTTTTTTCAAATGTGGTTCCTGTAGTGTTTGCAAACATATTAAACCTTCTAGGAGTTTTTTTCAGGACAATTTACAGCATCCACATGATGATAGGATGGGTAGTCATATTAAAAAATTCTATATCAATAACTTTATAAATTGTAAAAGCCAGTTTGTAGTATATCTTATAACATGTGGCTGCGGTAAAAGGTATGTGGGGAGAACGATTAGAGCTCTTAGGGTCAGGATGTTAGAACATTTAAGACATACAATTGCATGATAACAATCATCCTGTTTCTAAACATTTCTCCGAATGTAGTCAAGGAGGTATTGTGAATTTCTCATTTCTGGGCATAGAATTAGTTCATAATAGACCTAGAGGAGGTGATCAATCGTAGGGAAGCGTACTGGATATTTATTCTTCAAACGCGCTTCCCTATGGGTTTAAACATTGATTGGCAATTGGCCCATTTCTTGTAAATATATATATATATATATATATATATATATATTTTTTTTTTATTGAACTATAATATATTTCTATTAATATTTTGGTTTATATATACTTTTTTATTTTTTCACACACCATATTATGTTCTTATCAATATATTTTCTTGTTGCCCCCTCTTTTTTCTTGTATGTTTTTCTCTCTTTTTGCTTTTTTTGGCATTTTTCTGTGTTATCATATTACACAGTATTATTTTCAGTATTATTAATTTATTTTATTCCAACTTTATGCCTTGTTTACTTAACGTTTTGCATAGTCTTATATTGGTTTTATTATTAGCTATTTAGGTTCTTTTTGTTTTTAATTTCATTTTAACATTTTTTGGGTTATTTGTATTTTATAATGTCATTTTGTGTTTTTTGCTTTTTATCATTAGTTTTCTAGGGATATAGAAGGTATTTAGTCATTTACTTTATTTGTTATGTTTTTTTTTAATCTTATTTCAGTTGCTGTATGCATTTGCCCTTTCTTGTTTGAGCTTCCTCCTGCTTGTATTGACATTTCCGCCCTTAGATGGCGCTGTGTCATTCTGCACATGCGCAATGGCGCGCATTGCGTCATTACATCATCGCGGTGCCGTTTTTGGCGCGACTTGCTTGCAGGTAAGAGGGTATTTTATGGGTGGTATTACACTGTATAATTATCCTTGATAAAGAACGCTGTGACGTTCGAAACACGTTGGATGGGTCTCATGACACATTAAAGTGCCCTTTTATTCATTTTTGTATTCTGGGTCCTTTCTGCTCCATTTGGTTTGTGCGCTCCTCCCACTGTTTTTTACCTTTGCAGTCATCATTGGAAGCTGCACAGCCTGCCAACCACACCAAGGTTACGTGAGTACTTGCATCTATTGAGGGGAACCTGCCAATGAGATTGATTGTGGGTGGCTTGTACTACCTACCACCGGTCTTCAGGAGGATAGTACCCATTTTAGTTATCATATATCTCACGATCAATATTCGTTATTACTGATACCTTTGGAAGATGGTTTTGGCATCATCATACCTCATTGTCCTGGCATTGGAGCGCTTTTGCCAATTTATCCATAAAGATAGAAGAAAGAAGATTTGGGTACCTGATCCGGATTTTCATGGAGGATGGCATCTCGGATGCTGTTTGAGGCCTTCGCAGTACGTGAACTTCCTGTTTCCCTGGAAGTCGGAGGGCCAGTGCTTCTAATGGCAAGTAATATATTGAATGTTTGTAAATGTATTTTTTTACAGTTTTTTACATTCAATGTTTTTTTTTACATTTTTTGGGGGCACATTGACTGATAATATATTAATCTGTACCACTTTAGGGTACAGATCAATATATTATTAGGACAATATTTTGGGGGCATTTCTGGCTTTGTATTGCTGCTGTTTTTTTTATTTCAGTTTATTATGTGGATGTCATTGTTTGGTATTTTTATGCTTTATTGAAATAAAATGTTGGCGATTGTTTTTCATTTTTAATTTATGATGTATGGTGATGGCTAATGCGTTTAATGGTTGTTTCTGATTTTTTTTACATTTATTTCTTTGTAATTTAATGTTTCAATTCATTCGTTAATGTTGTTTTAATTAATGGTTTTGATTGGTTAATGTTACTATTAATTTCGAGTTGTTTTAGTAATTAATCGGTTTGATTGGTTACTGTTTAAAATAATTCCGAGTTGTTTTATTAATTAATTGTTTTGATTGGTTAATAGTTTAATTAATTCATTGTTGATGTGGTTATTGCTTGTATTAATTGGATTAGCTGACTAGTGTATTTATTTTGTGAATTGTGTTTTTTGCAGTTTTATAATGTTTTATTATTGTGTGTTTGGAGCATTCATGTATTTTTATTATGGTGCCCATTCAGTGCAACAGAGGCTTATCATGCTCATATTATTATATGGGTATGATGTACCACAATACTACTCAATGGATACAGGGAGGGTATAGTGGGCCCGGGGTGGGTGCTTAGGCCTCCCAGGTTTGTATCAGGTCAGGGTGGTTAACCCCTTAATGACTATAGCGGTTATTAACCGCTTGCAGATTAAGGGGTTAGGGACCATTGGAATGTATTTATTATGTATGTATCTTTCTGGCAACGGAGGACAGAGGGACCTGCTGTATTGTGAGGAGGACGGCCAGCATATTGCTGTGGTAAGTAAAACTGTATTTATTTACATTATTTATGCTGGATAATGTTGTGTTTAATAATTGGCAAATATTCTATTATCCATATCTGGATAATAGTTATTTTGCCCATTACTGTATGGTTGGGCGGGGGGATGGGGGGTAGGATTGATTGAAATGTAGGCCATGTTTATTTGTTGACATACAGGGTTGGTACCTTAGGTCTGCAGGGACCTATGGAGACCACATGAGGACCCCCGGATGCCCACGGGTACCACCTGCGGACCCACGGGGGACACCTGTGGGGAAGTGTCCTACAGTTATACACTATGAACGGTCTCTGATTTTCTTTCCAAATATATGAGACAACGATAAAGACTTTACAAAGGACTTCTAGTTTCAACAGGACCGGTCTTTTCCATTATGGTCAGGTCTTTTTTCACTGAACTGTTTTTTGAGGCGCCGTTTTTTTTCTGTTATCAATCTATGTGAATTGTAATGATTTCACTTGGTCCAGGCAGCCTTTCCTATATTTTAGTCACGATTTTGATATTATTACTAGTGTTATAGTTCACTATTTATTGGTAAGCATTAGCGCTGTAGCACATAATCCTTTTTTTTGTCCTTTAGGAACACGGCTACAGTTAAAATGCAAGACCTAGGTCTGCCATGTTGTCCTACAGTACTTAGGAAGGAGGCGGCTTCTTAAAGGGGGGGCAAATCCAGTGGAACATGCTGTCAAATCTGTCGAGTACCCCTCCCTTTGGGCTGAGCGTCCCTCGCCGTACCCATGGTTTAATGCAATTCTGCTTGGCTGGCTGTTGCTGGGGGATGGACCTGGGCTTAAATATCTCTGGGTGAGCCTCCAGTCCCAGGATAGCCATGAATTTGGTGCCCTCCTTCAGAAGTTTCATGGATGCAGTTTTGCCTTTATTTGTGACCTGTATTCTGAATGTATTTAACATCCTGCTTTCTCAGGAAGCCTGTGATCTCTTACAGTAGTTCTCTACTCATCATAAGAGTAATCTGTGTTTTGTCGCTGAAAATTTGAAGGTCCACACCCTCTTAATGTGATGACGTTGAAGTTTATCATTCGGTTTTGGATCTCTTCTTTCACCGTGAAATAGTGCAGCCTTAATATTATGTCTCTTGGCCGACCCCCATCCACTTCTCTAGGTCTTAGTGCATGGTGTGCTTTGTCACGATAAAAGCGTTTGTGGGGGGGGGGGGTCTCTGGGAGGAGGCTTACGCTTAGGTTTTCAGAGTCTTCTTGGGTTTCCAGCATATAGGCAATCTGCTATTGCATTTATCTGATACAGATGTATTTATCCACTTGCTTCTGAATAACTTCATCCATAGCTTCTGTCTAAAGGGAAAAAGTTCTTGAGAATATAGAGGAAAGATCAGATTTAATCTGTTAGGGCTTGCTGTAGTTCATTGTGGAAGGTTGATTTTATTTCACCCACCCATGTTTTCAAGTCCCTTCGAAGGGAAGCCCCCTGCTCAACATTTGACTTTGAGTCAGAACAGTCTCTCATTAGTGTCTTTCTGCTCTTGGGGCTATGCTATAGCAGAGTTTTTCTTATTAAAAAGGGGTGAGTTTTCTTGGTCTTCAGAAGCATGTTGAGGTTATGTATATTTGCTTGTGACCACGTAGTAGCTACCATAGTCTGGTGTGTGCTGAGATGCCCCCTAACTCATGAGGCCTTTTCTTAGTTCCACCCTCGTACTGAGGACTCACCTCCGTCGTCCGTTGGGTGCACTGACAAGGTGGTGTGCGGATGCTTGAAAGAGTAGGCCTCATGGCCTCGGCATGGTCTGCCGCATGGCCCCCCTGCTTTTGCTGCTGTGGGGGATGCTTCTCCCATATTCTATGGGCTGTTCTGTTGAGCATCAGACACACCAGGTTTCCATGCAGCACGACTACCTCTCTCGTTCAGAGCGAGCAGGCGGAGAAATGCAGGCACTCATCAGTGCTGATGTGGAGACTGCAGCTCAGGAGTGTTATCTCGGATTCCCTTGCCTCTTTCCCTCCTGGGGACCGGGTCTCATCTATATATTATTATTTTATTTTTATTTTTACCTGCTGCAGCCTGCTGATCGGTGTGCCTCGAGGTCCGGCCACCCCAGGCCCGCCTGCCTCAGTCTGTCACTGCTGTAAGACAAGGCCTGAAGTCTAAAGCACAGACCTTCACCATTTTGTTTTGCTTCATGTGGGACAGGAACACCATCCTTCACGTTGTAAGGCGTATGCAGAGCAATCCTCTGGCTCCCCTCCACAGGGTGGGGGGCTGAGGGGGACCTTGAATGTTGGGTTGGGGTATCACTACACAAACTGAGGATTTGGGATGAGATTACCTTTTGTATGGGTAATAAAACCAAAATAGTCATATTCTTCTCGGAGCTCCAAAGCTGTGAGACCGCTGTGTTCAGTTGCTGGCCACATCCCCAGTTTTATTTTTTTTACTAATATTTTTTATGTTTTTGACAAATTTTCTAACTATGGCAAAGTTCACTTTTATTCTTTATGAACTCAAAAGTTTGCCCAGTTTCTAAACATAATAAAAATGGATTAGTATAGAAGTTCAACTCCACGTGGCCTAAATATACTATTTGGATTTCGAACCTGCAAACCTGCCCAGCCTTAGTGTTATCAATAATTATTTCTTTAATGTGCTACTTTTAATTCACTGAAACTATAATATGAATACAGCTAAACCCCGTTATAACGCGCCTCGTTATACCGCGATTCGGTTATAACGCGGTTTTCCCGTGGCGTCCAGTTGTAAAAAAAAAAAAAAAAAAAAAAATTTTAAAAATTTTTTTTCATTTTTTTTTTGCACATGACACACTGCACACACTGCACACACATGCACACACTCACTGCACCACACACTGCTCATGCTCCACATCTGCCACACTGCACACACACGCACACTGCATCACAATGCTCATTGCTCACACTGGACACACTGCACACACACTGCTCATGCTCCACACTGCACACACTGACACACACCGCACAACCAAACTGCCACACACGGACTCATTGGACACACTTGCACACACACTGCACACGCACAAAACACTGCCATGACACACTGCACAACACACTGCACATGCACACACATGCTCATTGCACACACTGCAAACACTGACACACTGCACACCACCACTGCTCCATTGACACACTGACACACCACTGCACCTGCACACACACTGCTCATGGACACCTGCACACACAGCACACTGCACAACACCACTGCTCATTGCTCACACCTGCACACACTGACACACTGCACACCACAGCTCATGACACACTGCACACTACTGCACACACACTGGTCATTGCTCACACTGCACACTGACACACGGCACACACTGTTACACTGCAACCAACACTCCTCATTGCTCACACTGCCACACGACACCACTGCACACACGAACATGCACACCCATGACAGCTCACAAGCTCAAACAAGCCCACGACACACTGCACACACGACAAGCACACACATCCTTCATGCAACATTACACACACTTACACCACTTACAACACTCAAGACACTCACAAACACTCACACACACTTACCACACACGACACACACTCTACACACACTCCACAGCACACTTCGACACTTACACCACTAACCTTACACACCACTTAACACTCACAACACTCACAGCCACCTCACACACACTTACACACACTTACACACACTACACACTCACACACAGCCACACACACTACCAACCACTTACACCACTAACCTCAAAACACACTAAACTTACCACACACTTACAACACACACTCAGACATTACACACACTCACACCCAATACCAACACCCATATACACACACACACTTCATGCTCCTATATTACATACACACACCACTCTCTCACTCTACCACAGCGGGGGGTGGGGTCGGAGCAGAGGAAAGGCGCGCAGCACACACCACCCGCTCCCCCCCCCTCCCTGTGCAGCAGCGGGGACCTGAGGTAAGCGGCCGACTGAGGGAATCCCCGCTCCCATCTTTGCCTCGGGCTGTCCCACCGCGGTGAAATGGGGAAGCGGGGACAGGAGGGACATCCCCGCTCCCATCTCCTGCCCGCGGCTGTCACACGGTGACAGGGGGAAGCGGGGAGGAGGGACATCCCCGCTCCCATTCCTGCCCGCGGCCTGTCACACTAGTGACAGGGTGAAGGCGGGGACAGGGAGGGACATCCCCGCTCCCATCTCTGCCCGCCGGCCTGCTACAGCATGGTGTGGGTGACAGGGGGAAGCGGGGACAGGAGGGACATCCCCGCTCCCATCTCCTGCCCCGCGGCCTGTCCCGCGGTGACAGGGGGAAGCGGGGAGCGGAGGGACATGCCCGCTCCCATCTCCTGTCCCGCGGGATGAATATGCGCTAAAGCGCGGCGGCCATTTTTTTTTCTCGCGACCCCGTTAGTAACGCGGTGGTCTCGGGGTGGACCCCGAGACCCGCGTTATAACGGGGTTTAGCTGTATTACTAAAATAAACATAAGCTAAATAATATTATTTGAAGGACGACACTAACAAGATATTTTTATTCCATTTTTGTTTAAGCCTGAGAGACCAAGGAAACATACATCATTTAATTCAACCAGGTAAAATCCTTTTAAGGCAAATGAAGTGTGCAATTGACAAAGGAAGCAATTCAAAGCAAAATTAGTCTCTGAATTCTGGAATGCCAAAGTAAACAAAGACATTTCAGTACATATATCTCACTCATTGCTTAAACAACAATTAATCCTTCTGCTGACAGAGAACTAACCAATTAAGTAACCAACAACACACAAATTCCTGAGTAGTTCAACACATGCATCATAATACAAGGAGAATATACTGCATACTCCTGCTATTTATTCTCACTTTTTTCAATCTGCAAGGCATCACAGAGCTACAAAATGTCAGCTTAATCTTCTCATATAAGATTCCTTGAGGTCTACAAGTATCTCTAACTGAAATGGTCTTAGTATACATTTTCAATTAGTGTAGGTTTTGGGATAATTTTTTTAGGAATTGAAGACTGTTTAAAAAAAATCAATGAGAAGAGTAACAAATTGGAGAAGTAAAAACAGATAACATACTGTACAATACTGTTACAAAACCTTTAAAATATAAAAAAAAGTGCCTATTTGAGAAGCCAAATATTTTTTTTTTAAACTTAAAATGTATAGTTTGCGTACAAATGGATACATTAATAGGTGATTTTTAAGTAATCTTCGAAAAAATCTATCCTTTCCATGGTTTTTGCATTGATAAATAGTCGGAGCAAAAAGACATGAATTTGCCTTATCATTGGAATGATGTTTCAATTTCTTTCGGAATATTTGCGTAACTTTGATTTCACTACAGTACACATTAATTAGTTATTTTTTATTGGTACAGAAAGTTATGTTTTTATACATTGTGGTGAACTGACACAACCTTATTTTTTTAAATCACCATGTTTGGCAGCGTTGCTATCACAGTATGCAGAAATCCCCAAAAACCAGTGATAGCAACATTAGCAAAAATTGCGAGGTGCAGGCAGCGAGATGATTGCCCTCTGAAACGAGCTCACCTGGCAAGTTCTACCTGTTGCAGATAGAGAGCCGCCTCTCTCTCTGCCAAATCTCGCCAGAAAAAAATATTTTTAAATTGTATTACTAGTGTATGTGAGCAGGTGGTCTCTGAAGCAGAACCGTGTTTGTTTGAGGTCCGGGGACCCCTGCTTTCCGAGATACAAGCCCCGTTATGGGGTGCCGGTATCTCCTATGCATTGAAATGTCCCGATCATGTGACAAGAGACATTTACATGCATAGGAGATACTAGCACCCCATAATGGGGCCTGTATCTCGGGAAGCAATGGGTCCCCGGACCTCAAATCTACAAGGTTCTGCTCCAGAGACCCCTGCTACAATACACTAGTAATAACATTTAAATTAAAATATGTAATAACCACCAAAACACAACCCACCCTCTGCACCACCACATAAAACCATATTTAATTTTTTTACACACAGAATTAATATCACAGGCCGGTGGGGGTCACCAGGTGGTCCCGATGGGTGTCTGCAGGCCCCACAGTGCACTACGGGGGTTCCCACGTTTGCCTGGGGACCCTCAGGTGGTCTCCGCTAGGCTCCGTGGGCCTCCAGGTGGTCCCAGCAGGCCCCAATGGGGTACATGGGTGATCCCTGTGGGTGTCTGGGTGTCCTTGGATCATCCCCATGATGTCTGGGGGCCCTCGGGTTGTTCACACGGGGGTCTGGTGGCCCTAGGGTGGTCCCCGCAGGTGTCCATGGGTCTTCAGGCAGTCCCCATGGGAGTCTGGGGGTCCTCGGGTGGTCCCCATGCGTCCCCGCTTGCCTGCGGTACCATTCCTTTATTTAAAAAATAAAAACATGGCCTACATTGCAATAAATACACCTCCCCAAACACATACAGTACAGTAATGGGCAAAATAACTATTATCCAGATATGGATTATATATTATTTGCCCATTATTAAACACAACATTAGCCATGCAGCATTAATAAAGTAAATAAAAACAATTCTACTTACCCCTGCCAATGTGAAGGTTGTACTTGTTAGCTTACGGCATGTCCATGTCTTCCATTGCCAGAAAGAATACACAGCAAAATACATTCTAATGGCCCCTCACCCCTTAATCACATTAGCAGTTAATAACCGCTATAGTTATTAAGGGGTTAATCCACCCTGCCCCGCTACCTGCCCGGGAGGCCTAACCACCCACCCCAGACCCACCCTGTACCCATTGCCAGACCCACCCTGTACACATTGAGTGGTATAGTGGTACATCATACCCATATAATATGGGCATGATAAGCCACTATAGCAGTCAATGGGCACCCTAATCAAAATACATGAATGCCCAAAAGACACAATAATAAAACATACACAAACACTTAAAAACCCGAATTCAATAAATAAAAACACTAGCCAACAAATGCAATTAATAAAAGCACTAACCAATACAACAATGAATTAATTGAACTTGTAACTAACAAAGCAATTAATTAATAAAAGCACTAGGCAACACAACAATGAATTTAATGAATCACTAACCAACATAGCAATTCATTATTAAAACAACTAGGCAACACAACCATTAAAAGTAGGACCCAACACAAGACATCATTAATTCAAAACGAATATCAATCGCACAAAATATTAAAACTAAGGCAGCAAAATGACAACCAATTACATCCACATAATAAACTGAAATAGAAAAAAAATCACCCTCAAAACAAAGCAAGCAATTTCAAAAAAATGCATTGGCTAATAATGTATTGATTGGTACCCTAACCTGACATTATCAGTCAAAGGGCAATGAAAAACATAAAAAAACATATCCAATAGAAAAACCTGTAAAAAAAATAATTTACACACATTCAATATTTTACATACCTTTAAAAGCATTGGCCCTCCGACTCCTGGGGAATCAGGAAACTCACGTACCGAAAAGGCCTGAAACTCCATCCAATGCCATCTGCCATGAAGATCCGGATCAGGTACCCCAATTCTTCTATATAGAATTTGAGACTCCAGAGAAATACATCTCTCGACAGATACTGTATGTGTCCTATATTTGCATTTATATTAATCTAGAAGAAGGCAAAAAAACCTCCAGAAACATTATCCAATGATGTCTCATAAGGATTAGAATATCAGATTTCTCCCTGAATCAAATTTAGTATTTCCCTGTAATCTTTCCTTACTAAGGTGGCAACAATTTTAAATAAATCAGTAAAAATTGTAATTCTTTTATGTTTATTTTTTTCCATTTTATACCTATCTAAACTTTTTACATGATAGGTTTTTAAACTATTTATATATAGCTTCATTTGTGATATTAGCTTTTTTTCTGTTTTTATTTGGTTGACTAACAATTAGATGTGCAATATGTTTGCTGAAGTTTACGAACAATTTGAAATTTGCCAATTATGTTCATGTCACGGTTGTGCTCGCCACAAACCAGGGTCGGACCGCATGGCTGAAGTGGGGTTGTATAAGCACCGACCTTAGACCGGGCAGGCTGATCCGGATTGCGCAGTTCGTAGTCGTACATAGCAGGGTCGGGACTGGAGAGAGCAGCGTAGTCAATGGACGATCCAGGTTCAGGATAGGAGACATCAGGGTAAACGTTATCCAAGCAGAGTTTCGGTAACAGGAAGTCAACTAGTTCCCGCTTCAGCGTAATAGCTGCAGGGCGGGAGTGGGTTCTGCGCGTGGTACCAGTCTCAGGAAGGGATAGGCAGACCGGAGTGGGCACACCACCTGGCAGCACTGGTAAACCAGTGCTTCAGCGCAAGAGTCCAGAACGAGCCAGTGCAAGGAGAGAGAGAGCTACAGACCTCAGGACTCGTAGACCGGCCTCTGCTAAGGAAGGGCAGCAGGCCTCAGGAAACAGGGAGCTGAAGTAAACACTGGTGAGTCCTCCGCTTCAGCACAGGAACCAGGACACGGCCTCTGCAATGGTGAGAGAGCAGCAGGCCCCAGGAACCAGTAGACAGGCCTCCGCTATGGAAGGACAGCTGGCCTCAGGAAACAGGAAGCTGAAGTAACACTGGAGAGTCCTCTGCTTCAGAGCCACAAGCCAGACACGCCTCGCCATGAAAGAGAGCAGCTTCCCGGAACCAGTAGACAGGGCTCGGCTATGAGGATCAGCTGGCCTCAGGAAACAGGAAGCTGAAGTAACACTGGAGAGTCCTCCGCTTTAGCACAGGAACCAGGACATGAACTAGAAACATGGGACAAGAACATAGAAACTTAACGAGAGATAACAAGCCTAGGGCTTGTGGCAAAACACATGTGACATCCAGAAAGGATTATGTTCGGCAGAGAAGCATTGTGGGAAAGCTGTATTTAAAGGTCAGCGAACCAATAGCAAAAGGGGCGTGTGATAGCATTGCTCCAATGACTGAACCCAAGCTGGGGCTGCAGTAATAGCTTGCACAGCTGCAGAATATATCATGGGGAGTGTTCCAGGACTGCACAGGTCTGTAATGCAAGGTAAGCAGTAAACCGAGGTGTGGATTCCTTACAGTACCACCCCCCCCCCTTCACGTGAGACCTCTGGGTGAATACGACCACTCATAGAGTTGGGGGACCTGGAATTTTTCCTGAACTGTCTAGGATTGAGGGTAGAATCGTGGTCCAGAGATTCGTGGGCACTCTTTTGCATACCCCCACCCCCCGGTGAGAACTGCGGCCTGAAAGGACCGTCCATGGGTTTCGGGGACACTGAGTTGTTCCTAAAGTGCTTTAGGCGGGAAGGGGATCCGTAAATGAGCAATTCCTTGATGAGTACTGTACTATGAAATGAGAATGGTGGTAGAGAAGCCACTGGTACATGGCTTGCCAGGCGAAATGGCTTGGAAATTCAAGACTGTGAGGAACCAGGGGGTTCCGGAGCAGAAACGGCAGAAGGAACCCAGCTGGGAGCCCAGTCCCTAGTTAAGGTATCAGGGTTCAGGACAAGCGGCACCGCTAGTTGATCAAGTATACCAGGGCGACCCTCCGGACAGACAAAGTCTTTGCCGACATCTGCACGTAGGAATTTGAGGGGATCTTCTCTTCCAGAGGTTTTCCATGTAGTGCTCAGCGAGGGTATAGGGTGGGTGGGGGTATTGCCAGGTATGGGTATGGAAGATGACAAGGCAAGCAGTAAACCAGGCCTAGAGACCGAAATCTTTGGGTACATACTGAGTATTTCCGAGACAGAGGAAAAAACAGGAGCAAAAGAAGGTTCCGAGAGGGATGACCATTGGTTCGCAGAGGCAGAGAAGCAAACAGCAGTGGAGCTTCAAAATACTGTAGAAACCTCAGGGAGAGGTAATATTGTCTGGGAAGTAAAGATCGCAAAGTAAAAGGCAGCGTGGAAAGTTTTAGCGACAATAGGGAGAGAAACCCTATATTTAAAGTCATTCTGTGGTACTTCAGGAACTATCGTATGGTCAGTGAAGAGAAGCTGCCCTCCCCCACTGATGACTTGGAGTACGGCAAGGTTTACTTCAGATAAGGCATCAGGGTCCGAGAAAGGTATGCTGGTCCTTACATAGATTAGAACAACCACGTGGGACGGACTACGTGCTGCAATGAACTCCAAGGGCATCATACTTGTCATAGAAGTGGGAGTAGGAATAGGCATTGGGGCTTTAATATCTGGTCCTTGAGAATCAGACAGAGCAGGGACCTGAGTATCTATAACCGGAACATCTAGCACTGCAGGGACACTGGTAGGAGAAGAACTAGCTTCAGATGCTGGTACCTGGAAATCAATGACGGATAGTGTGGGAGTAATGATGGGAATTAGAGAGACAATAAGCGGAAAATTGGAACTGGGGAAACTCTTAATGGCAGAAACCTTAGAAGGAAAAAGAGTCTTATCCAAAACTGCAAGGACCCTAACAGGGATACTAGTCATGACAAAATCAGAAGCAAGTATGTTTACTAGTGCGAAAATTCTGATAACGGAACTGCTAGTAAGTGATGTGGGTGACTGGGTAGCACTAGTGAGAAAGTCAGATACTGTGGTATGTGACTTAGAAGCAATCAGGGAAGTTCTAGGTTTGCTGGACATGTGTGAGAAGGTACCCTTAAACACAGGAGTTTTAACTTCAGCCCAGAGTAAGCCAACGGATGCTGGAGTACATTTAGATGCGGTGCTACGGGACTGAGGTTTAGCAAGGGAAGGATAACAAAATAGCTCAGATTTAAACACCAGAGTTTGTAATGTAGGCAGGGTGGTCTCTGACTGTACTAAGGGCTTAACAACAGACACGCTTATCTCTGGAGGGGTTGCTTGGACAGAGGCATCAGGGGGACCAAAAGCAAGGACGGCCTTTAAGGGAAGAATTTTTGAATCTGAAGTGTGAATTTTACCTCTCAGAGTAGCGGGACTGACAAGGTAAATTTCAGAGAGGGGGGAAACTGTGTACAGGCTTCTGGCTAGTACATAAGAAAAAGCATCACTTTTGAATGGGAGGAGTGTGTCAGCAAACATTCCAGGGAACACAGCAACATGAACCCCAGGAGGGGCATAATGACCACTGTACGCTTTTAGCCCAAAGATTTGAGAAGAGTAAAACACAGACAGTACAAGGGGGGCAACCACAGCTGTGCTGGTCTCTGAAGGAGGTATTTGGTAAGGAGTGTCTGGGAAACCAGAAATGACTGCAGATTCCATGACAAGGGGACTATGCGCTTAAGCAGGGGAACTATAGCAAAGAATATTCAAAGACTCCGCAACCTTAGGGAAGTCATTCAGTGTAACCTCTGCTGTCAGACTCGGGGATTCATTCTCTGATGCTAGAAAGAAAGCATTACCCTTGGAGGCAGCAAGGACTTACAGGGGTTAATACAGATAGTACCTGAGAGTCAAAAATAGGGAGCTTTTCCTCTGTAATTGGGGACACAAAGAGTTCCTCCTCTGGAGCTAAGGACGTGACCTTGGCTGGCAGAGAACAGGGAATTAACAAAGGAAACTCATAGGGCTGCCCCGCAGGGATAAATACAGGAATGACCTTGGAAACAGAACTTAGGGATTCAAACTTAGAACGTGGAAGTAGAAGGGGTTCCTTCTCTAACGGGGAGAGCACGCAGAACTCCCTAGCAGGGGTTAAAGCATGAAAAACCTCAAGAGCTGGAATGGGAGATTCTGAGTTAGAAAGTAAGGGAAAGGAGGGTTCATAGTCTTGGAGAGACACACAAACCTGAGAAATGCAGGGATTTACAGTGGGGAACTCATAGGCCTGACTAGCATGGGTTAAGACAGGGATAAGATCAAGGTCAGAAGTTAGGGGTTCTGGGTTAGAAATAGAGGGTAGAAGGGGTTCGTTCTCGAACACTAGACCCTTAGCGTTGGCTAGGGAATTATACGTATACTCCACGGGAACCTCACAGGGCTGATCGGCAGGGGTTAACGTAGACATATCATTGGGGTCTAAGTAACCGGAGGTACAATCAGGGTTAGGGACCGTGGCAGCTTCTACGTTAGGGGGCAGTGATAGTGGGACAGTTTGGTCATTTCTTGGAGAGGGAGATACACCCACAGGTTTAGCAACAGGACTGGCAGTACAGGGGAACTGCCAAGCAGCAGCATAGCTGGCGAGGAGGGGGTCCTGCTCTTTTATGCAATTGTCCAATGTAAGGAAAGTACATGGAGCGTTTTTTGAGCCTGAGCCAACATGAAGAGGGCATCCCGTTGTACTATGTGGATGTCCAATGATGAGGCCAGGACTCGTCAAACACGGCACATCTGAGTCTAACACATCGCCGGTTTTTCCCTTGCTTTTTCCTGGAATGCGACGCACTTCACCTGGAGCATGCCACATTCATTTTGCGTTCCCAACCGCGGGTCATGCGCGGGTCATGTGCGGTTGACGCGCGGTTGATGCATTTATTGAGAATGGTTCGGATTTAATAGGTTGCAATTCTTCGCGTGTCCGCCAGATGGCAGATATTCATGAATTGTAATGCGCATGCGCTTCAGTAATGTGTCGACTTGCAGGTGTTTCGTTTAAAAAAGATACCACAGTGTGCTATTGTAACTTGGTCTTGAGACTGAAGGAAGAGGTTGCAAAAATGTATCAATTTAGGCTTTTCATATTAAAGAAAGAAAAAGACCAGTTTCGGTTACAGTATTCTCCAGAGACCCGCCCGCCATGAGTGTTCAAGTGCAGCCCGTTTTCCAAAAACCCGACAGAAGTTACGCGTATTTGATATGGGCCGCGATTAATGCAACAGATGATAAGATGGCAACAGTTGTTGAAATTTATCAGTATTTTATCGAAAACTATGAATTTTACAAATTTTCGCCAGCTCCTCATACGTGGAAGCGTGCAATAAGGAAAAGGTTATGTAGCGATCCCTGTTTTTATCGTATTGAGCCACAATTTGTTGGAGGGTATTGGTGTTTATCACCGGCTTTTTCCTGTATCTATGATCATGCAGACGGCAAAAGGCGAAGGGTCGTGTTAGAACCAACTAAGAAACGACAGTCACTGCCAACCAATGCACCAGCACCGGCTTCCAATGACGGTCCCGCCGTCAGTGACAACCCTGAGCCTGAGCCGGATTTCGCGTGCAGTTTCGATGAAGCTTGCATGTACCTAAGCAATTTCCAGCCTCATCAACTGACTACCGGTGGACTAGTCCCGCTGCAAACTATCGACGTGGATGATCAAGAACGCTGGACTGGCAGTGGACCGGCGCCGGCGCCAGCTGAATGGGAAATTCTATGGTGAGTATTGTTGCCGTATTATTTTCTGTGTTTTTTTTATTTTAACAATACAGTATCAATATCGGTGCGATTCAAAAGTCAAGCGATTCTCCTGTAAGCAATATTATTGGCTGAGCGGCTTCTACAGTACTGTACTGCAGATACTGAACTATTGGTGGAACGCTAGGCACATGCGCATTGGAACCTTCTTGAAACGTATACAATATGCGTGTCATTACATCAACGGTAGGCGCATGCGCATGTGAACAGGAGACGCCCCCCGAGAAAATTATTGGTGGGACTGGCTGGGAACTTCTTTAGACCATTACAGTAAAACTTTTCTTTTTGTTTTTCCTCAGAAAAGAAAACGGCTAATGGAGGGATTTCGATGGATATTATCGCTTTGTCTAACAATGCCTGCACATTGCTGAATCGGATTTAAAAACCCACATACCGGAGTCTACAGTTTAGTGGCTGATGTACACTATACTGATATTTTGCGGCCGTACAGTATACAATACTTTTTTATAAACAGTATACTGTGTAATAAAACCGAAAAAATAAAAACTATGCATTTATTCTACATGTATTACAGTACTGTACATACAGTATGTGTCTTCTATACAGTGCCAGTACATACAGTACTGTACTGTATGTGTCTTCTATTTTTTTTAATACTCCTGTACTGAGCATGCCTACAGTATACAGTACAGTGTGCCTGGACAGTAGTGTACATTCTAGAAACACTGTATTTTGTTACAGTAGCAACGGAGCCAATGGAACAATGTAAAACAAATCAACATGTTCTTTTATTGGTGGAGTAAGTACAAAAACATTTATTTACAAATACTGTACAATATAGAAACATTTTAAGTGCACAGCAATTCAAAACATCAACAGGTGTATGGTTTACTGCAACAGTTGTGAAAACATTTATGTATAGAAAGTAAAAACATTTACAGTCAGTCAGTATAGTTTACAGTCACATTTTTTAAAAACAAATTCTTTATTCATAAAATATACAAACCGCAACATCTCCTTTATCAAAGAACGGCAAGACAAAACATATACAGTGGGATGGTGTGCAAAACAGTCTGCACCAGTACACTCCTCGAGGGCAGCAGACAGGCCCGGTTTTCAGGACAACCTTGAAAACCGTGCCTATTTGTGGCCCTCAGGAACTGGAATTGTGCAGGTCCTGTGTGTGTGTACAGCAAGTTAAAACATTTCTGTCTAAATACAAGTTAAAAAACACACAACAACATCTTCTTTATTTAAGTACAGCAGGTCAAAACATGTACAATACAGTTCAGCACAACAGTATGGTCTTACCTGTGATTAAAAAGATTCTTTATTCATAAAATACAGTATACAAAACGCAACATCTACTTTATTAAAAAGAAACATACAGTATACAGTACAGTGGGATGGTGTGCAAAACAGTCAGTCAGGCCTGCACCACTACAGTCCTCGAGGGCAGCAGACAGGCCCGGTTTTCAGGACAACCTTGAAAACCGTGCCTGTTTGCGACCCTCAGGGACTGGAATTGTGCAGGTCCTGTGTGTGTGTACAGCAAGTTAAAACATTTATGTATAAATACAAGTTAAAAAACACACAACAACATCTTCTTTATTTAAGTACAGCAGGTCAAAACATGTACAGTACAGCACAGCTCAGCACAACAGTATGGTCTTACAGTTCCCGTGATTAATCCAGAAAGTCCACCACATTGTCCGTCCATGGCCGATTCCTTGCATGGCGCAAAACGCCATTAATGCAGTCTTGAACGCCTTTCATTACAGGATCTGTAATTGGATAAAAACGCCGCATCTCATCCAGAATGTTCTTTCAGAAATTGGCAGGAAGCGCCTTTTTTACACGATTTCCATCGTCGTTTACTTTGAAGGCCCAGTCGCAGTACAACGAGTAGGGAACATGGTGCTTAAAAAGTAACAAGGCATACTTGTGGGGTGCACCCGCACTCATCACCCTATACTTCTCCCTAAGCGCCGGTGTCAGATCGCGCAGGGTGATGTTGGGCACCGTATCGATGCGAGCGAATGTAGGTCTTCTGCGAGCGGGTGTGCTTGAGGCGACGGGCGATGGTAGGTTGTCTGGGAGGAAGCTTTCTTCCGGTCTTGGTCGCCGTGTTGTCTCCTGTCGTGGTCTTGACGGGGTTGTCATGTCCTCCTCAACGGCATACATGTACATTACATCTTCCGGTGGAGGGGGTGCGCTTGGTGATGGAAGGGGGTCGATGCTCCCATTCATCACATCCATGTCACCCCCCTGCTCCGGCATCAGTGAAACAGGGGCATTAACACCGAGCAAACGATGTATACCCGCTATGTCAGCCTCTATCTTCTCCATCCATCGATCCATCCATTGATCCAAATCTAGCATCCGTTGATACATATGTATCATCCGTTGATCCATATGAGCATCCGTTGCTCCACATTTAACATGGTCTCCAGAAGCAGATCTATCTTTGCTAGCACAATAGAGTTCCCGGGGAAATCCACACTTATCCCATTCAGCATCCGGTCTAACGAGCTGCTTCTTGTGCATGGCGTGTGGACATCTGGGTGGATGGTTGCAACGGAGGATGAGATGGGGGTTCCATGGAGAGAAGCGGCAGCGACATCGAAGAAGGGTGGAGGAGGTGACCTGTGGATATCCGGTAGAGGAGAAGCGGCAGTGTTGTCGAAGAGGGATGGAGAACGTGACCTTTGGATTTCCGGGCGAGAAGCAGAGTCGTCTAAGAGCAAAGGAGAAAGTGACCCGTGGATTTCAGAGGCGGCAGCGTCGTTGGATAGAACCGGAGAAGATGGCCTGTGGGTTTCCGGGAGGGCGGCGACAGCGTCGAGGACGAGGGGTGGAGAAGACGGGCTGAAGATTTCCGGGACAGCGGCGGCAGAGTCGTCGAAGCGTATGGGAGGAAGTTGTCTGCGGTTTCTATGGGTTGGCTCCCATTCGTTTTGCGTCGAGAGTACATCACCGTATTTCTTCTTGACATAATAAGGCTGACGTCTATGAAAACCCTTAGCCTTTGGGGTCAGCAGAAGGTTTTCTTTATTGGCCTTAGCCTGTCGCTTTTGCCTTGGCATGGAAACGGCAACCACCTTTCGCTTTTTCTGCATTACAGGCACGGCAGAGGCGAGAGGGTTCCTGCGTCCGTAGAATCGGGGTTGTTCCATGGAAGCAGGTGGCACAATGCAGTACAGTATCTGGACAAGGGCAAGTTCAGATAAAGATCATCGAGTGGTGGGCTATGCAAAGTGTGTAACCTTTTATGCATGGCGGCGAGGTACAGGTGCTGAAAGTAGGTGTACTCTAATGTGAGTCATTAACGTATAAATACACCATCCATTTTGTGGATTCACTGCACATTGAATACACATCGACTAAACATCGAATATACATTCTTGTGTTTGTATTTCTTTCTACTCGCAGCAATGGTTGTTAAAAAGATTTCCAAGGATCTCAGCATGCGAATTAAGGAGATGTACACGAGCGGACACCAAATTGCTGCTATCCAACGCTGGTTAGCTACTTCTGGCCTCGTTGTGCCAGCAACCACCGTGAGCTATCAAGCACATGGAAAAAACAGAGAACGCAAAAGGGCACCAAGGGTAACTAACGCGTAAGTATATTTATAAAACTTTAAAAAAAAAATTAATCCAAAAATGTACTGTACATCTACAGTACTGTATTTAATATTTTTGTTATTTCTGTAGATTTATATTACAACAGTATATATATTTTGTATATTTATATTTATATTACAACAGTATATATATTTTGTATATTTATATTTATATTTCAACAGTTTAATATTGCTGCATACTGTATTAATAGAACAATATATCCTCTTGATCTACTGTCTCTAATTTTTTTACTTACCGGAATGTTTTTCTTTACATTGTAGGGAGACAGCTCTTCTGGTGGACAAAATAAGTGAGGAGAATGATGAGAGGAGTGCATTAAGGGTCAAATACACTCTGCAGGAAAATCACAATCTCGCTGTATCCGAGACCAGCATAAAGAAGATGAGACGCAGCATTGGATGGAAATATGGACGTGTGAGGTTAGTACTGGACAGTACAGGAGGTAAAAGTGTTGTTTAGGAAACTGTACTGTATCGCTAAAATTATTTATTCCTTGTCATTACAGAGCGTACCCCATGATAAGGGACGCAAACAAAATCAAAAGAGTGGTCCAGGCCCAGGCATGGATCGACAGTGGGGAAACTTTCCAGGATTGCATCTTCACTGATGAGTCTACTGTGTTGCTGGAGAGATTTGAAAGCTTTGCATTCCACAAAAAAGGCCGCATATCTTTGAAGCCGTGGCCAAAACACCCCGTGAAGTGATGTGTGGGGTGCCATCTCTAAGCGTGGACCAGGATGCATTGTCATCTTTGAAGGTAAAATATATCAAATATAATGTAGTCTTATGCACTGTATTTTACTAATGTAGCCTTACTGTATGCACTGTACTGTACTATTGTGCAATTTTGTGAGCACTTTTCTTTTCTTGCTATAGGAATCATGAGTAAAGCTTTCTTCCAAGACAACATTGTCCCTGAGATCACATGCGAGTTCCCGAATGGTCACTGCTTCTACCAGGACAACGATCTGAAGCACACCGCGTCAACACCGCATATCCTTGAGCGCGGTATCAACTGGGTGAAGACGCCAGCGGAGTAAGTGCGGTAACCGTGTCTCATTTGTTTCCCACAGTTTTTACTGTGTACTGCTGTATCTCTTAAACTAATTGTCCTTTTTTTCCAATGACAGATCGCCAGACTTCAATCCGATCGAAATGGTCTGGCATCAGCTGAAGGACCATATCCGGAAAGTGGCGAAACCCTCCAAAAAGGATGAGTTGTTGAAAGGCATAATGAGTTTTTGGAATGATGTACTCACCGTGGAACGCTGCAATAAATATATAGACCATATTGCCACTGTGTTGCCCATTGTCATCGCGCGTAATGGGCAAGCATCAGGAAAGTAGTACTGTGCTGTAGTATTGTAAGTACAGTATGATACAGGTAAGTATGGCACAGATTTTTTCTTTCCCAATAGTCAGAGTATACAGTAGTTACAGTTTTTTCTTTACAGAGAGAGCAGCACCAGCCATCAGGTTACAGTACATAGTATTTAACAGTAGTCAGAGTATACAGTAGTTCCAGTATAGACTAGTTTGACAGTACTACAGTAACTGCCTACTAACTGCTCAATTTTTTTCTTTCCAGAGAAAGCAGCACCAGCCATCTACAGTAGTACTACACATCACACAATGCCATAATACAGTACGCACATAACTGCACTAATTTTTTGTTTTCTTGTCATTTCAGGAAAAAAGGGTGGCCTGGGGGGAGGTGGGGTTTTGTGTCCAGTCTAATCTGTTTTGTACAGTAAAATGTACAGTATATAAAAAGCAGTAATGATGTACACATAACCTCTCCTCTCTCAATGAACTACTGTACTGTACACAGAATGAGGAACAAGACAAAGACGGAAACAACAATATTACTATATATATATATATATATATATATATATATATATATATATATATATAATACATTACAGTATATATTATTAAATAATATTCTTATAAATGTGCATTATTCATGTTTCCCCATGTTTTAGAAATGTTTTCTAAATGTTTATCCAATTTCAATCTGCCAAAAGAACTTAATAAAGACTGCATTATGTATTATTCATGATTATTTTTATATTTGTATTTTTTGGTTCCTGATAAAATAAAATAAGTATTTATTCACATTCCTGCTAGTCATAATCATTTACAAAAACCACAACCCCCCCCCCCACCCCTACAGTACACCAATGAATCAGTTAATGGTTTTTTTAACTCTCAATTCTCACAATGCTGTGCAAATCGGATTTACATTTCAAAATCGAGAAGGGATTTTCCAAAGCGTTACCGTAAACAAAGCCTCAAAGGGTTGGGGGGGGGGGTGATTACACGCAGGCGCACTGAGGCTTTGTAGGTCGGCTATGGACGGATTAAGAACACTATTTATTTATTTATTTATTTATTTATAAAATATTTTACCAGGAAGTAATACATTGAGAGTTATCTCTCGTTTTCAAGTATATCCTGGGCACAGAGTTAATGGCAATATTCAGAAAATTAACGACTCTGTGGAGAGAGGGGGTTGGGTGACTCATGCGCAGTAAGCAGCAAGCTCCCATTTCTAAAAGGATTAGAGTACACGCAGGCGCAGTGAGGCGATTGACGCTTGGCTAGGGACGGATTAAAAACACAATGACTAACTAACTTCAGAAAATGAATGACTCTGCAGAGGTGTCTGTCAATAAGAGTTTGTGTGTGCGTGGGGGAGGGATGAAGGATTAGTTGTGCAGCAGTTCAAAGAAATAACATACTGCACTGTACTGTAGAGTACAGTCATTTCAAAAGGCAGTTCATCATAATACTGTAATTTGATCCCCCCAAATACAGTACATAAAAAGCACAAAAATCAACCATGTGCAGGCAAACGCACAGATTTAATATCGTAATATCAAGATTGTTTTTGCAGGCTTGTGGATAAAATAACAGTTAAAAAATCATAACTAAAATTTTTTTGGGGGGCACTCAAGCAAGCAGTGGTGGGTGAAGTTACAGGCGCATCTCAAAGAGAATTACATGCAGGCGCAGTGAGGCTTTGTAGGTCGGCTATGGACGGATTCAGAACACAATGGCAAGATTCAGTAAATTAACGACTCTGTGGAGAGGGGGGGGGTTGGGTGACTCATGCGCAGTAAGCAGCTAGCTCCCATCTCTAAAAGGATTACACGCAGGCGCAGTGAGGCTTTGTAGGTCAGCTATGGACGGATTCAGAACACAATGGCAAGATTCAGAAAATTAACGACTCTGTGGAGAGGGGGTGGGGTTGGGTGACTCATGCGCGGTAAGCAGCAAGCTCCCATCTCTAAAAGGATTAGAGTACACGCAGGCGCAGTGAGGCGATTGACGCTTGGCTAGGGACGGATTAAAAACATAATGACTAACTAACTTCAGAAAATGAATGACTCTGCAGAGGTGTCTGTCGATAAGAGTTTGTGTGTGCGTGGGGGAGGGATGAAGGATTAGTTGTGCAGCAGTTCAAAGAAATAACATACTGTACTGTACTGTAGAGTACTGTAATTTCAAAAGGCAGTTCATCATAATACTGTAATTTGTTCCCCCCCAAATACAGTACACAAAAAGCACACAAATCAACCATGTGCAGGCAAACGCACAGATTTAATATCGTAATATCAAGATTGTTTTTGCAGGCTTGTGGATAAAATAACAGTTAAAAAATCATAACTAAAAATTTTTTGGGGGGCACTCAAGCAAGCAGTGGTGGGTGAAGTTACAGGCGCATCTCAAAGAGAATTACATGCAGGCGCAGTGAGGCTTTGTAGGTCGGCTTTGGACGGATTCAGAACACAATGGCAAGATTCAGTAAATTAACGACTCTGTGGAGAGGGGGGGGGGGGTTGGGTGACTCATGCGCAGTAAGCAGCTAGCTCCCATCTCTAAAAGGATTACACGCAGGCGCAGTGAGGCTTTGTAGGTCGGCTATGGACGGATTCAGAACACAATGGCAAGATTCAGAAAATTAACGACTCCGGGGAATTTCAAATCCTTCAGCTAGCGTTCGTGGGGGAGGGGGCTGCAGGGTACAGCTGCATGAAGTTCAAAGCTAAAGACATACTTTGATTTCAAAAGGCAGTTCATCATAATAATACACCCCCAAATACAGTACGTAAAAAGCACACAAATCAACCATGTGCAGGGTCGCAGTCAAAAGCTACAGCACAGATTGAATATCGTAATACAGTAAGATGGGTTTTGCAGTCTCTTGTGGAGAAAAAAAAATTACAATAAAATGTTTTAATTTTTTTTTGGTCACTCACTCAGGCAAGCAAGCAGTGGTGGGCGAAGTTACAGGCGCATGCGCAGTAAATTCCTGCTGTCAAGCAGGAATGTGATTGAAACCAGACACACGTTCAAAGGAATGGTATGGGAGAGATGTACTGCATTGCACAGAAGATAAGAAGTTGAAATACCCCGCAGTGCAGTTAATTAACCTGAGCGAGGGGAGAGCGCTGTATATGCCGAAATGTGACACTGTTACAGTACTGTACACGCCTATGCGTTTCAACAATTTTCAAATGTGACATACCGTACAGCAGCACAGCACTGCAAATGCATGTATACTTTAAATATGCAAATTTACAATTACTGCGCACGCACACACAGACTGTGTACTGACGTAGGTTGAATCGCGAAGGTAATAGACTTCCAAGACAACAGCTCGCAAACGCCCCCCTGAGTTTTTACACGGCATTACAGTATTGCAGACAGCGAGAATAAAATGCTAATATAACGAGCGCGAAAATAACGCAGTTCACTCCGGGCGAAAACGACAAAAAAAATGCACCTAACCGGGATAATCTGAGAGCCACGGATATAGCTGTCTTAGACGCAGATCGGCCGCCACTGTATATGTGCTAAGTCCCCTATCTGTCCGCATCCCCTCCAACATCTATCGGTCGCCCCATAAAACATTTGCTTTAAACTTTTGAGAGTGTAATAGCAGCGTAACAAAATGTTGTAAATATTCTCCTTTGTTACTGTATATATAGAAGTTTTGCTCACATTATCCCATATATCTTTCCAGTCCTTCCTTGTTATTTCTGTCTGGAAATTCAGAGCCACTGGTCCATATATTTATGGACTGGGGTGTCCTTTTGGGGGATTAAACCTTGGTACAGGGATGAGATCAGGCCCTTTTGATATTTTTTTGTTTTGTATAAATCTTCAAACTATGTATATTTAGGGAATTCCTCCTCATAAAAATCCTGCCGCACAAAATTTCGGACCTGCATATATTTAAACACCTTTGTCCGATGTAAACCATATTTTCTCATTAGTTCCTCAAATGACATCAACTTATCTTTTTCTAATAAATCTACCTTCTCTAGAATTCCACTCAGTCTCCAGGTTTCAAAACCCCAACCCTGAAACCCCTGGATTACAGAACAGGGGCGTAAATCTAGATGGTGTTGACATAACTGTGTATTTCTTTTTTGCTAACTGCCAGATTTTCAAAGAAATCCCGATTACCGCCGGCTCATGCTGTCTCCAAAACCCAGTCCAAGAACTCGACTACAGCAGAGTAGGTAAGCCAACTGGGTATTTAAGCGAGCTTCCCAGATCCAACCAAGCATAGGACCCTCCCGGGGAATACAATAAACGTTTTGTTTCAAATGAGAAGCTACAGATTCAGCGGCCATTATTCGAACACTTCACGCGTTGTATACCTCAGAATACCCACATCATGGCGTGTGATTTCTTCCAACCTTACCGCCTAAAGACGCGAGTGCAGGTGAGTGCAGAAAGTGGCATTTTATTGTTCTGGTTTTTAAACACCTGAAATTGGCACAGTACTGTACACATTACAATGCATTCATTTCATTGCACACAAAGAAACAGAATCCAAGAAATGCACACAAAGCAACCGCGAAAACACAGGTGCCTGGTGTGAGCGGCCACGTTAATGACGCGTGGAATACAGCAGAGCGCACGAAAACAGCTCTGTGATTTCGAATTAAGGTCGCTGCATCTGTATATAATATTTTAGACTATTTGTAAGTGCTAGACACCCTCCCTCTTTAGACTCCAACATAATTGACCTAGCTATTCTCGGTTGTTTATGTTTCCAAATAAATTGCATAATACGATTTTGGATTTCTTTTATATTTGTATGTGGGATAGATACTGGTAATGTTTGGAAATAATATAGAAATCTGGGGAGAATATTAATCTTAACCACAGTTATACGTAATATAAAGGAAATATATTGAGACTTCCAATCTTCTAGATCTTTTCTAATCTTAGTTATATTTATATAATGAGTTGTTGTTCCTAGTAAGGTATATCCCCAAATACCTCAGATGGGTCTATCTCCACCTATTGTCAAAATGTCGTTTAAGATCATCGACCTCACATTCCATTAGCGTTAAATTTAGCGATTCCGATTTTCCCACATTAACTTTATACCCAGACAATTCCCTGAACATTCGGAGAGCGGATTGTAAATTCGGGAGTGATGTCAATGGGTTAGCTATAGTAATGATAATATCATCAGCAAAAAGAGATAATTTGTTACACTCATCTTTTTTATTAATCCCTTGTATATTTGGGGAAGCTCTGATTGTTGCCGCAAGGGGTTCAATTGTCAGGGCACAAAGAATAGGAGAGAGGTGGCAGCCCTGTCCAGTCCCATTCTTAATTGTCATCAGATTCCTCTCACCCTCCAACCCCTGGTTCTTCAAAGTGGTTATCGGCATCTTGTAGAGGGCCAAACCCCATGTAAAAACAAGGCCTGAAAATCCAAATGTCTCGAATGTTCTATCGAAAAAATCTCATCTTATCCTATCAAACACCTTCTCCGCATCCAGGCTCAACAACATTGCTTTCGTCTTAGATTTATGTATCTGATCTATCACACTATCTATAATAATTTTCCTTGTGTTATCCGACACCTGCATTCTCTCACAAAACCTACTTGGTCATAATGGATTAATCTAGGGAGTATTGGGTTCAACCTGTTTGCCAAAATGTTACTATACATTTTCAGATCTGTATTGAGCAATGAGATTGGTCTGTAGCTTCCACAACATACTGTAAAGGGTCCTTACCCTCTTTAGGGATAACCACTATATTGGCTTTTGTCATTTGTGTGGGAATTTTTTCCCGTTAATAAAATCATTAAATAAATCTAGTTAACATGGTTCTAGGATTCCTATAAAATTTTTGTAATACAGATTTGAGAAACGATCTGGGCCCGGAGCGGCTCTTAATAACTCTAATCGGGATATTTTTGATTGAAAACTTTATGGTCTCCCTCCGATAGTTTTTGGAGGTTACAATCTCCTCAATCTGGCAGGCCTCAATCTGGGTCAGGTCCGGGACTTTAGCATTCGAAGTTGAATTGTCGAGATCATAGAGATCTGTATAAAATTTAGCATATTCCTCTGCTGTCTTTGAGGGGTTATAAGGCACTTCTCCCCCTGTTAACCTAATAGCAGGAACTAATTCTCTTGACCTGACCCCTCTAAGTTTATTAGCCAATAAACGGTCCACCTTATCTCCCTTATTATAATACATTTGTTTGGTCCACTTAAGAGCTTTCTCTACATCCTCTAATTGCACCCTGTTAAGATTCTCTCTTGCCTGGGTTAGGATTTTATAAATTTTCCTCAATGTATTTTTTGTATGTGATTGTTCTAATTTTACAATTTTTTCTGAATTTTGTTTTTCTATTTTTGTTCTCTTTCTGTGTGATGCTATTGAGATAAGCTGTCCTCTGATCATGGCTTTATGTGCCTCCCATATGGCCATATGTTGATTCTACGGAGCCATTGTTGATATGGAAATAATTTTTGAGGGTCTCTAATTTGTGAGCTAATCTCTGGATAATTCAGTAATGAGTCGTTCATCCTCCAATGGAATGATTGAATCCTAGAAAAAAGGGGATCGAACAAAATTGCCACGGGGCGTGGTCTGACCATGTGATAGGCCCTAGATCTGAGTGGATCAATAACTCAAGATACATATAGTCAATTCTGGAGTACAAATCATGTGGGGGTGAATAAAAGGAGTAATCCCTCTGTCCTGTATGTGAACTACGCCAAGCATCCCATAAACCATATTCTTTAAATAGCAGTCTAAATTTATTGGCTACACTATATGTCATAGCACAGTGTGCTTGATCTGAGTGGGAGGACTTATCCACATCTGGGTCTGGTACCATATTAAAATCACCACCCAATATCAGTAGTTGCTCTTGGCTAGCTTCCATGGATTCCAGTTTTTCCTTAAAAAATCAATTTGTCCTCATTGGGGGCATATATATATATTCACTAACGTGATATGTTGGCCTGAGAGAAGCCCGTGAACACCTAAGGACCTCCCCTTTATCTCTTAACCTTCAATACATGGAATGGAATGTCCCATTTAATCAGTATCGCAACCTCTCTTTTTTTGCTAGTAAAGGAAGAGTAGAGTGCTATAGGGTATATCCCGCTGAAAGTGTTTGGAAAGAGCATCAAAATGCGTCTCTTGCCAGAAAACAATATCTGCTTTCAAGTTCCTGAATTATTTTAGGGCTAGACTACGTTTAAAATGTTAAGACATTTTACATTCAGGGATACTAACTTTAATGGAACTTGACTAGTCATTTCCGATATCGTGTCTCTCTCTCATGAGAAAGTTGTGATCTAGAGACTTTAATGGTTGTAGGAAACACATGGGGATAAAAAACAAAGGGAAGGGATTTTCCCCCTCCGGGATTTGGGGAACACAAAAAAAAATGTAAACTATAAAGTACGATGAGTGTAAATAGCCACTCATCCCAGATTTGCAGCCAGACCCTATGTGGCCAGGCCTGGTGGGCATATGGCCCTACTGTGGGTGACCTGACAACGGGCATGCAGGGCTCCAAGAACCTGCATACCCCGCCTCTATCTGCTTACCCTCCCCTGATCGCACATTCACTGTGGCCCACTTAGAATATAAAATGGCCTATAAGACATGTTAATCCCTAAGAACCCGGGTAGGAATACAAATATAAAAACCTGGTTTCCTATTTTATCAATGTTCAATGTCTATTAACCTTACATTTTTGATTGCTCTTGGCTTGTCCATGAGGTTTGGTGTCCCCTGACAAAAGACACCTAGCCTTTCCAAGTCATTGGGCCAAAACCCCATCCCCCATCAAAAGAGAAACGAAATATAGCTATACCTCCAGGGTATCTTTCCCTGGGTTGCCGCTGGCTGCCGGTTCGCCAGTCAAAGAGATGGCCACAAACCCGGCGAGAGTCCCACAACATCACAGTCGGTCATAAATCTTTTATCTTCAGGCAACCGCACCCTCAGCTGATCGATCATCATCCGTGTTGTCTTCTCAAGGTATTTGGTGCTGGCCCGATCCATACCTGGGGGTCAGACCTAGCACCACAGAAAAGATGCTGATTCTTTGGAGTAGCGGATCGACATCAGTCTGCCTTCATGGTTTACCACCAGGTGCCCACCGGTAGTGAATACCCTTTTCCTGGAGTACCGCCATTACAGGTCACAGTCCTCTCCTCCTTTTAATTGTCACCCTGGACAGATCCTGGAAAATCTGGAAGGAGTTGTTTTCAAATTCAATGGAGCTTTTTCTGCAGCATTTTATAATCTTTTCCTTGGTTGCATATTGGTGGAGTCTCAGAACTACATCTCTGCCTCTTTTAGGGTCATCAAATCTCGGACCTAATGCTCTATGGGCTCAATCCATCAAAAGATTGCCATCTTGTAGCTGGGGGTCAATTGACATAAACATTCTCTTTAGATATGGCTTGGGGGGCTTCTGCAGACACTGACTCAGGGACATGATGGATTCATAGATTCTGCCTCCGCTCCTTGTTCTCCAGGTTATCTATGCCATCTCTCATAGCTCTTATCTCGTCATTGAGACGCAGGACTTCATCGTCAGTATTTTACTCATTTTGTAGGGAAATATCCATCTTGTTTTCAAGTTCCATAGTTATTTTAGCCAGTAAGGAAACTTCTGTTTTAAATTCCCTTACAGCTCTATCCAGAGCTGACAGAAAGCCCACTTGCATTTCTCTGAGCATGTTCAGGAGGTCCTGCTTTGTGATTACTGTGTCACCCTCAGCCATATACAGCTCACTGTTGGAAGCAGATCTCTCACCTGCCCCCTCCTCTGCTGTGGCTCTCACTATAGAGGTTCTAAGGGTTGATTTTATATCAGGGATATCCCCCTCAGGTCCCGCAGTTTGTCTCTCGCCTTCTTTATTTACCTTTATGAAGCGCGCTCAGCTCGGCAGTGCGATTTTTGTTTTTTGTTTATTTCAGCCACTGCTGGCTGCCTGCAGTTGAAGCGGGAGAGATTGTGGGTCCTTGGCTTCGGGGTTCTCTTGTTAGCCATCTCCGCTGCTTCCCCCGGACACTGGGTGGTCCTATGGAACCGATCAGTGGGCGATCGGGGGTTATAATTGAATATGCTGGCAGAGTGCACTGAGGTTCCTTAGCTTGCGTGCATCTGCGTGACATCACACACGCAAACCGTCAGCATAATTAGTTTAAAGAGATACTGTGAAATAATAAAAATGATCAGATAAGATTGGAATTAAATGTTCCCAAAGAAAATAGAAAAATACTAATTTTACATAACAGTTAAAGAAGTGAAAATGTTACCATAAGGTTAATTGAATCTTCCTAAGGAAGCAGATTATTTTGAGAAGTTGTTTAAAAAAAAAAACCTTTTTTTCTGGGCCACTATATGGAATGGCTCTTTTAATGACTTCAGGCACGTTTGCCTCTTAGAGGTAAACATCAAATCAGCTAACTACTTAAGACAGTTAACAGGATAACATAGCACAGACAAATCGTTTGCTTTAAGATCTATCCTTTTCACTGCCGGAAATCTGGCAACACCAGAGTACCTTTAAAACCAGAGACAGAACATGAAACACAGACAGAGCTCAGTGCTACATCCATTAACACAGATACACGGTACAGTGCATATATATATATATATATATATATATATATATATATATATATATATATTTGAACGCATAAACATCACACCTCTAGTTCAATATATAAGTCCAACAATAATAGGAATGATACTCATAGACAGGTGAACAATGATTTGTCACTCCCTAGTGGAAACCACAACCGCAGAAGTTCCTTCACTTGCAGGGTAAAAGATCCTTTTAAATTGGTTGTGTGTGCGCAAAAACATTGAAGATAGATAACCAGTAGAATAGATAAGGCAAAAAGCCCAGAAAAAACGCTGCACCACAAATTCAAAAAGCGAAAGGGAGATAATAAGAAAACAATTTATTATGCCAAAAATAGAAGAGATTTACACTGACATGTTTCGTCAACAAATGGCTTTATCAAAGTGCATAAAATCTTACCTCCTGCATGCTGAGGCTCCACACGAGCACAAGGAACAGAGCCAGAGGGTTTGATTACTGTCTTCATTTGATATTCCCATTAACCTTTCATTGACTGTTGTGGACTCCTGGTGCTTCTGGCGAGTAGATTTTTTGGTGATTTGTCAACCACTGTATATATATATATATATATGAACAACAAAAAAGAAAGCGCCCGATCCTAGTGCAGCATGAAAAAGTACAATTTAATAAAAATGAATAAAACCAACAAATGTGAACTCACAAACAACGGATAAATAAAAGCATATATTGAGTATACTCAATCGCCAACCGCCCACGATGTGCCTTGGATGGCGCGCCCTCTCTCCGTCTGCACTCTCTCAGCTCTTCCGAACCGACATCCAGCAGGGGATACAGGAACAGGCTCACCACAGTGTAACCCGGAAGTCCTCCACAAGGTTAGTATATTCCGGATAGGAGATCAGTATGTGACCCCGCGATGCAGGGGCTGTGAGAAAAATCTCTCTGCACTCCCAAAGGCAGTCCGTGTTAAGGTGGGCAGTGAGGATGGAGTAAATTGTGTATCACAGTGTGACAGCAGCTAGAAAACGCTCCTCCCTACGCGTTTCTTCACACTAGGTGAATTTTTATATACATTTTTTCATTTTCATTTTTTCATTTTTTGACACATTCAGTGTCATTTTTTTATATACATTTTTTTATTCATCATCCATTGAATATCATTTGTGCAGAAGTCTTTACCACCGACATTTGCCATTTTTATATTGGTATTGGCATATATTTGTGTTCACAGCAGCTTTTTAAACATTGGCACTCAGCATTTTATTATAACATATTGTATGTATTTTTTTTATCAGTGTGAATCAATCATCCATAATATTATTGCACCACCTTTGCCAATCACCTTTGCTATATTCACTTAATATAACTAATTGGGATTTGGTCTGAGCTTACACCTGAGGAGCGCAGTCTATTCTTTGTCTGTAATATATATATATACTTTATATAATATATATATATGATATATATATATTATATATATATATTATATATATATATATCATATATATATAATATATTAAAATCAACCACAACTGATGAGGAGCCTCAATCAAGGTCGAAACACAGCTGTCTGTGGGGTGGTTTCCTGGGTATGCACCTTAACCCTGGCTGTGCTCAAAGCTGTGACCATGCAGCAAGCTTAAGCCTATAGGGAACCATGTCAAAATGGTTTTGAGGCAAAAAGTGACACTGTGTGCTCATTTGCATGTCATTTCCCAGAATCCCTTGCTGCAGTGGAAGTGCTGTATGCTGGGTGACAATGGAAGACATGCAAATGAGCATACAGTTGTATTTGCATATATATATAAATAAATATATATATATATATATTTTTTTTTTTTGAATAAAATGGTCTTTTAGTTTAACCCTTTGGCCAAAGTGTTGTAAGCCCTTGAGCCCCTCCAAGGCAGACCACATCTCACACTAAACACTAAACACTAACACTAAAAAAAATTCTTAATAACCTGTATATTACCAGGAAGAATGATTTATAATAAATCTGTCAAAATTAGTTGCATAGTTCTAAGTCTGATTGAAGCTCTTATTAACCATTACCAGTACATTACTAGGAAAAGCACTTATATTTGTCGCAATCAAACTGTATGCAGGTACACCAGAGTACCACCAGACTTCCGAAATTTGCGGCCCTGTGATATAGTTGATGCAATCAAATGGAGCCGTTAGCTTGATCAGCCTCTTGAAAATGAACAATAACATGAGGATATACCTGATATATATGTAGAGATGTGAAACTTGCCAAAATTCACTTCACCTATTTTGCTCTAACTCAGGGGTGAGCAAAATACGACATACGACATACACAGTCTTAGTAAGCACAAAACCCAAACCCACTATACTGTACATTTTGTTAGCCACAGAACGGTATCATCTATTTATTTTTTGATTATTGAAGCTCGGCTAACACGGTACTAATACCTCTACATGAATATATATATATAAATATATATATATATATATATATATATATTATTTCTTAGAGAGAGAACGGGGGGGGGCGCAAGAGAGTGAAGAGGGATAGAGAGAATGGGGAGAAGAGAGAGATAGATATGTGGGGGAGAAAACTGGGAGAAAAGGAATGGAAATCAGTTAGAAAGAAGGGGGAGGGAATTAGAGAAGAGGGGGAAATATTGAACGAGAAGGGTGGGAGTGAGATAGAGAAGGGGGTAGAGAGAGATGGGTAGGAGGATTAAAAGAGAAGGGGAAATAGTGAGAGAAAGGAGGAAGGGAGTAAGAGCAAGAGAGAAGGGACAGTCAGAGTAATGAGGGGGGAGATAAGTGGAAGGATTAAAAGAGAAGAAAGGGAGAGTGAGAGAGAAAGTAGGGGAGGTGTGTAATGACTTATAGAAAGGAGGGGGCAGTGAGAGAGTAGAGGGGAGAGTGAGAAAAAATGAGTGAGTCAGAGAAAGGAGGGGGGAGAATGAGAGAAAGGTAGTTGGGGTGAGAGAGTGAAGGGAGAAATATATTGAAAGGGGGGCATGTAGGGGAGATGCAGGTAAGAAGAGTATATAAGGGAGAAACAGGGATGTAGGGGAGAATGTGGGGGGAAATTGGTCAGGATCTATATTAAATGTAAGGGCCACAAATCTCACCAAGTCTTGTGAAGTGGCCTGCCAGCCAAAATAATTGCCCACCCCTAACTCCTTGCAATCTTTTTCAAAAGTAAAATTTTTCAAAGTTTGAAAAAGTGGCAAACATCTCTACTGACACATTACATGAGCTTACTCCATGCCAGGGCCCTGGCATACCCAATTAGAAACTGAACAGGTTAAATGGGTAATTACATATATAGGTGGTCATCACTTACTGACATCCCGGTTTCTGACGGATGCCTTATCCGACGCCGTATAATGCAGTTCCGCCGGACGCCTTATCCATCGCCGGGCCCACTTATGAGACAGTCACCGCCGCTGATTAACATGGGACCCACAATCTGACAGTCCGTTAACCGACGGCAGTTAGCCGAGGGACTTTAACCCAGCCAGGGCATTATTGGCCAGTAATGCCCTGTTCTGAGGGGATTATTTCTATTATAGGCTAAATGTAGGCTTATTTAATAAATAATAGACACTTTTGTATAGTTAAATAGATTTTTTTATTAAAATAAAATGGTAAATACATGAAACCACACACACACACACACACACACACACACACACACACACACCCCACACACACACACACACACACACACACACACACACACACACACACACACCACACACACACACACACACAACACACACACACCACACACACACACACACACACACACCACACACACACACACCACACACACACACACCACACACACCACACACCACACACACACCACACACACACACACACACACACACACACACACACACACCACACACCACACACACACACCACACACACACACACACACACACACACACACACGCTCTATACACACACCACAGCACCTGCTCTACACTCACAACACAGCACCTCTACACAACCAACATAGCACCTCACCACACAACACACAGCATCGCTACACACAAACTCTGCTGCTACACACATATGCACACCCATAAACACTGCTGCTGACACACACACACACACACACACACACGCACGCACACACACACACACCACACGGAGTCTCAACACACACACACACAACACAACACACACACACACACACACACACACACACACACACACACACACACACACACACACACACACACCACACACACACACACACCCCACCACACACACCCCACACCCCCACACACACCACACACACACACACACACACACACACACACACACACACACACCACACACACACACACCACACACACACACACACACACACACAACACACAAACTGCTGCTACACAAACATGCTACACCCATAAACACTGACACACACACACTGGAGCTCTATACACACACAGCACTTCTACACAGATATACAACACAACAGCACAGCACACACATACTACTACTGACACACACAAACTGCAGCCACAAAGAAACTGCAGACAGCCACTTACTTCTTTGCAGACACCATCTCCCCCCTCCCAATTCAACTAATCTGCTCAGAAAATCTCAGTCAGCTCGGGAGGGGGAGGAGTCAACCCATGGCTGATACTTCCTGACCAATCCCCTGCCCTGTCTCAGAGCTGTTACTTCATTCTAACCAATCCCCTGCCCTGTCTCAGCTGTTCTGAAAGCTGATTGGCTGGAAATAAACACATTGAAAACTGCACTTTGCAAGCTGCTAAAATTCCAGGCATTACTGATTGGATAATGCCCGGAATTTTAACCAATCAGAGAGCAGGGTTTTTAATAATGCCCGGAATTTTACTGCTTTAGCCTATAATAAACGTTAAATTGTTTCTCTTGAGAAAAACTTTTAATAAATTGTTTCCATTTGTAACTGCTGTTCTTGATATTTCGCCATAGTCCATTGTTTTTCTCAATAAGAATTTATTGTTACTCTCTGGGCGCCAGAGTCTCCTTTTCGTACAGTGCCATCTAACAGCTTACGTAGTATTACAGTCTTTTTTTCATTTTTATTTAATTATAATATGCTTATTAGCTTTTTAATGTTAGGTCTTCAAGCCTAACCTTGAACATATACATAGTTCTGCTTTCACTGGAGTGAAAAGTTCTCTTTGACTGAGTAACAAATCCTGAGTGATTCCAAAACTGCAATTATCAGGGCTGAAAGGTAACAATTATTATTATTTTTTTATAAGCCCCCAAAATATTATTTGGTATCTTTTTTCCCAATTAAAGGACAATACTGGAGAATTGTATAATAAAATATGTCATGGTGGTGAAACATATTTGTAAAATAAAAATATTAAATAAAAAATGTAAGAAAGTTTATAAAGTGTTATTCATTGAAATTTGACTAGCAGCTCTTTAATATTATATTTACATCTGGAGAATACCTTGCTGAGATCAGTGGAGCTCTCACACTGTTGGGGTGAGGCACAAAGAAGCTTCATCATACAGTGTGACCTTTTAAGTATGCAATATTTTCTATTCTTTTGTCTAGAAGCCTTTTGACCTGATTCAGTAATGGTTTATGCACATTGTATGTGCCCTTTAAAACGGCAAATCTGTTTACTTGAAATAGCTCATCTTCCATTTATTTTTGTATTCACCAACTCCCACATCTATTCATTAAACAAAATTCTTCCATCTGAGGAATGTTGAGAAAAAGTCCAAAGCAATCATTTTTCTACATAATCATCACCACAACCAGAATATCAAAGAGTTTTGAAAACAAAATATGCATGTGGGTTCCAACAATAACCAAAGACTGCAGGAGTTCCAAAGTCTCAGAGGGCCATATTCATTGTTTATATAAAATACTATTTCCATATTGATAATGAAATTAAAGGAAGCTTAAAAACAGTTCATTCAATTTTTTGTTATATGTAATAAAAAAGTATATACATGGTAAATAGATGCTTTCCATGATCACTGCACTAGAATACCTAATATAATGTTTTTACTTACCATTGTAATAATGGAGGTTTGTGGGAAGTAGGAAAATTAGTTCAAAAAGCAATCCCTTCCCTACATCACTCCTCTTCTCACACTACAATAATCCGTTTTTATTTTTTTTAAGATAAACAATGAAAAAAGTTATCTAGAACTAAAAGATTCTAGATCTTGAAACCAGATTGTTACGAAACTATCAAGAGTGTAAATAAAGTATTCTTCATGGTTCATTCCTCCACAATAGAAAAGTGAGTCATGACCACCAATACCATGTGGAACCTGCCATCTCAACTATATGACCAACCTTACCAGCCCTTCTTAGGTATCAGCTATTCATGTGATGGACAACACTGACCCTTTTACCAGCTTCCCTTTTCTGCTGACATATGCTGTTGGTGTGTAAGGAACAGTTCTCTCAGTTTTGATTTATCTTGCATCCAATCCTTGAGATCTTCAAAAAGTATTAACATCACTACTCACAAACAATTTTTGGAGCCTTAGACCAAATGTTGAAATGCAGTACAAGCAGTGCAAAATAAAAAGAACAGGAGGAGACAGGCGGACACAACCCCAGCATCTCATTTTCTTAGCTCCTCACTCTATAGCTCTACTGCAACAAGAGGGATCTTTTATAAAATATTTCCTGTTAAATGCATGCTTTCTTAGGTTGCCCATGCACTGGGCACAATCTATCCTAAAATTTTGCACAGAAAACTAATCTGAGTCTTATGTCTCAATTGTCTACAATAGCCACAATGTATTTAAAGTACAAGTGGCGAGAAAAAGTTTGTGAACCCCTTAGGATTTCCACATATTTCAAACCTAAAATATTATTAGATCTTAATCTAAGTTCTAATAATAGATAAAAAGTAACCTGATCAAACAAGTGACACAAAAAAATGATACTTTTTCAATATTTATTAATCCACAAATGATTCAACATTCAATTTCCATGTGTGACTGTAACGCGTAGCTCACCACAAACGAAGCACGACCACGGTGCTGAGGTAGGGAATTGGTTAACGCTGACCCACAGCCACGCGGGCGCGCTTAGGATGTAGAGTAGTCGTTCAAGCCAGGTCAGGATTACAGATAGGAGAATAGTCAAAGTACTTGCCAGGTTCAGGAGTGGAGAGTTGCGGATCATCATAGTCAGTAGGCAAGTTCTGGATTGGACAGTAGCGGATCGTTGGAGTACTTAGCCAAGGTCAGGACTAGAGACAGGTGAATGGTCGTATGGAGTCGGATCAGGAGAGGAGAAGTGCGGAATCCAGGAGACAAGCAGGGCCAGGCAACAAGAGGTTTATCAGCAAGACAAGGCAAGGTAAGGTCTGGAGCTAGAATGCAGCAAGGCACGGCGTCACACTAGACTATGCTCAGCAAAGAATGAGAGCAGACTGAAGGTATATAAAGGCGGAGCCTCCAATTGCCAGCAAGGGCAGAACCAGGAAGTAAGCACTGATAGGCTGCTGGTGCACACAGGTGTGCCCTATGATGCAGCCTAATCGGGGATGGGGGCGGAACAGTTTGCACGCCGTCCTGCGTGCGTCACGGAGGTCTGGGGTCTTGTACCGCGTGTCAGCAGGGAGGTTGGCCGAACACACACGTCGTGCGTCAGAGCGGGAGACGGGGTCCAAATCCACGGACGGAGGATCAGGCCGCGCAATGTCAGCATGCGTACTGGGACCACGAGATCGCGCATCCTGAGTGTCCGTTACGAAAGGCTTGTTGAGGTGAGGAGACGGTCTGCGACCGCCAGGATGGCGAATCCTCACAGTGACAAAGTATGTGAACCTTTAGATTCAGTACCTGGTGGCACCCCCTAGAGCAGCAATGACTTCAACTAAGCATTTCCTGTAACTGCCGACAGCCTCTCACATCGGTTTTGAGAAATTTTGACCCATTCCTCCTTACAGAACTGCTTCAACTCATTGACATTTGAGTGTTTCCTTGCATGGACAGCTTGCTTCAAGTCCTGCCACAACATTTTGATGGGGTTTCGGTCTGGGCATTAACTAGGCCATGCTAAAACGTACAATTTCTTCTTCTGCAGCCATACTTTTGTAGATCTGATATGTTTAAGATCATTGTATTTCTGTATTTCCACTCTTGGATCTGCGTCAGCTCGTGGACGGATGTCCTGACATCTTCCTCTAGAGCATATTTTCTTCCACAGGGGAGCCCAACTCAGTAGTTAAAAATAAAATAAAAAAATAAACACAACATACTGTAATGAGTTACCAACTGAAATAGCTGAAATATGTGGAACGGGGGATACTGGTCTTACTCACAACTTCCGCATGATATTAAAGTGGCAAAACAGTGGCAAAAACATTTACACTGGCGACACACTTTATTCGAGCTCGGCTAGTCCCACGAATTCGGGTATACCCGGGTGTATTGAGGTTTGTGACTGTTTTCTGCCCGAGTGCATTGAGTTATTTTCCAGGCAGGGATTGAAGCATTTTATTCCCGCTGGCTGCAATACTGCACAGTATATATATATATATACTGCATTACAATTCATGAATTTATGCCATCTGGTAGACACATGAAGCATTGCAGCCTATTAAATCCTAATCATTATCATTTAACAGATCAGCCGCCCGTCAGCCAGGCATGAACCCAGGCTGGGAAGGCAAACGCAACGGGGCTTGTCAGAGGTGAGGAGCGGCGCATTCCAGGTATCTGCCAGGTACATACTGGGTATTTGCTCGAATAAAGTGTGTCGGTGCAGTAGTATATGGTGAACTGTGTAGAACCTTATCAGGAGAAAAGAGAAAGCACACTAGTGCAGACGGTATAACACATAGGGGGCTATGCACTAAGCTCCGATAAGTCACTTTTAGAGCGCAAAGTGCTCTTCGATTGTGATTTTTGGCTCAACCCGATGCACTAAGCAATGCAAACAGGCACTTTGCACTCTAAAGATTACTTTTTTCAGGGATTTTTTCTAAGTCCAACTTTGCTCGATCGCAGCACTGTTTGCGTGAAATTCTGCCCTTAAGCGGGATGCACTAAGCAACGCAATCTTAGCAAACGCGAAAGTTGCGTTGATTAGAACACGTCAGGTCAGAGTAGACCCATACAGCAGGCCGGCGGATGTCCCCGGCTGATTCTGCGGGGGTCCCGATGGAGCCGGGGGGTCACGCGGGTGTCCCCGGCTCACCAAGAGGGGGTCCCCGCGGGAGTGCGGGGGTCCCTGCGGGAGTCCGGGGGTCCCCACGGCCGTCCCGGGGTAACTGCGGGAGTCCCGGGGTACCCGCGGGCCTGCGGTACCAATATTGCACCTCCAAAAATAAAAAACAACCATTCTAACTAAATACACACCCTAACACATACTATACAGCAATGGCCAAAATTACTATTATCCAAATATGGATAATAATGCATTTGGCCATTTTAAATACATATAAATTACAATAAATACAATAAAAACATTTAACACTTACGTTTTACAGGCACACACGATGAAAGCCGTTTTCATCCTCATCTTCATTTTGCCCATGCCCCTAAGGTGCTGCAAAACATGCACAACAATTACAATAGCCAATGTAATGTCCCCTAACCCCTTAATCACCATAGCGGTTATTAACCGCTACAGTCATTAAGGGGTTAACCCACCCTCACCCACCACTCGGGAGGCCTACATACCCTCCCACTCTAACCCCCCACCCCGTGAGGCCTAAGCACCCTCACCCACTACCCACAAGGGAGGCCTACCCACATACACTTGGGGCCAATACCCCCCCCCCCTCAATAGCTACAGTACAATAAGGTGCCAAATAACTATTATCCAGATATGGATAATATATTATTTGCCCATTATGAAACACATAAAACATCCACAAATCAAAACATGAATTTTTAATCTTAAAACCACCACATTGCATGTTAAAATAAATACAGCAGCCATTGCAAATCTAAAAAAAACAAAATGCAGCTACACAAATGTCTATGAAATGTCACACAATTGCATTGTGTGTACATGATGCAATTAATCAGTGCATCATATAACACTATGCAAAATATATGTAACAATAAAATACACTATGAACAATGTCCCCTAACCACCAATGCCATCCTGAAAATCAATTAGAAACTAACCAACATCAATACAATTAGCATCAGTCAATTAATCCATTTCCTCAAACAATTAAAATACAATACAAATCAATTATACAATTCCCTATTAAATTGCTAAAGCCAAACCATTGCCAAAAAAATTCTTATTTAAAGTAACCACCATCATTCTAATGTAAGTACCATAAAGAAGCCTTTAGCTAAATACAAACTACATTATTCACAACAATGACAAAATAAAGATGCAAAATTCATTATCCATACATGAAAAGAACCTAAACATGAGCCAAACAATCACTTATTATCCCTGTATGTCTATCCATACAGATTGATAAACATAACATACAGGGGCAATAATACAGCATCAAATACAATGCATTTACATACAAAATTCACATACAATATACCCATTCATTGTCCGTGAATGTATTATATACATAGATACATTAACGGGCATTAAATGGGAGTGAAAAAATAAAAGACATGCATGAAAAATCATAAAAACCTGTAAAATTAAAAATAATAAACTTTTCTTTTCTTTACTCACCATTAGATGTCCACTCTCCGAAATCCAAGCGAGCCGGAAGCACAGGAACCAATCCACAGGTAAGCCATAAAATAAAAAACCATAACAAATCCACGTCTGTGTCTTCTTTCTTCTTTGGGGTCTTTTGGGGTCTTCTGTGCAGGGGGCGCAGGCCCCCGATGACGCGTGACCGCGTGTTGATGACGCGCGGCACGCCGAGGGAGTGCGGCTAGCATGCCGGGGCATCCCCTGGCTTGCGGAGCTAGCCGCACTCAAATAAAATGTGCCGCCTGTGTATATGATGCACTGATTAATTGCATCATGTACACACAATGCAATTGGTGGCATTTCATAGACATTTGAGTAGCTGCATTTTGTTTTTTTTAGATTTGCAATGGCTGCTGTATTTATTTTAACATGCAATGTGGTGGTTTTAAGATTAAAAATTCATGTTTTGATTTGTGGATGTTTTATGTGTTTCATAATGGGCAAATAATATATTATCCATATCTGGATAATAGTTATTTGGCACATTACTGTACTGTAGCTGTTGGGGGGGGGTTGTATTGGCCCCAAGGGTATGTGGGTAGGCCTCCCTTGTGGGTAGTGGGTGAGGGTGGTTAGGCCTCACGGGGTGGGGGGTTAGAGTGGGAGGGTATGTAGGCCTCCCGAGTGGTGGGTGAGGGTGGGTTAACCCCTTAATGACTGTAGCGGTTAATAATGAATTATTGTTTATTGTTATGTATGTTTTAATACTAGTGTAGATGTGCAGGGGGTCTCCTTAGCTGAACTGCATTGGTTTCAGGTCCGAGGACCCCCTAGTTCAGGAGATACAGGCCCTTTTATAGGGTGCTGGTATCCCCTGCAGAATGTAAATAACCCGGTCACGTGACGCGGGATCTTTAAACTGCAGGGGATACCAGCACCCCATAACGGGGCCTGTAACTCCTGAAGTAGGGGGTCCTCGGACCTGAAACCAATGTGGTTCAGCTCGGGAGACCCCCTGCTCATGTACACTATTATTAAAATGTTTTGATTTAGTTTACGATCGCCTGTAACAGTCTTGCATGGAGATAGCAAATCTCCATGCAAATTTTACAGGCGGCTTTTTATTCTATCAGCTAGCGAACGGAGAGGTTCAGGACGCTAGCAGGGGGAAAAAAAGCAAACCGTACGCTGTGGCTGTTTTGAGCTATTTTGAGCAGGTACGTTAAAAAATGGCCTCAAGGCCTTAGTGCATCGCGTCCCCGGCCTCACTTTTTAACAAACCTGCTTTTTGGCCAAATCAAAACGCAAAGCCATTGAGCTTAGTGCATAGCCCCCATTATCTTTATTGGCTAAAATCCCTTAAAATGCACACGTATGTAACACGGTTTCCCCCCCAACCTCACTTAGGGACCAGTGTTGGGGAGTAGGCGTATTACTAGGTGTGTGTGGTTCTCTACATGTAGGCTTGCAGGACTTCTGAGTGGTCTGCCAGATGGTAAGGAGACAGGAACAGGACTGGCTCGAACAGGTCTCTGGGTTCTTCTCGGTTGGTGTCAGCGCCTCCAGTGGTGATGGAACCAATGGGGTGTGAGTGTTAGCCTCCATCACTGCACAATCATATCCCTCCTGCCAAGGAACTGACACCAGAGGCATCTTTGAATGGATTTTATTGCAGGGCATGCTGCAGCAGCTCTTCTTTGCAGCTTCTCATATTTCACATTATCCCTAGGCTTTTTAGAAGGTGCAAACCCATCAGTAGGGCTCAGATCCTGGTGGTTTCTAGGCCAGCTGGCCTAAAGTGAGCATGCTTACCCCACCATGCAGAAGGCTGACAGCTCTGTCCTCTCTCACTGAGGAGCAGAGGACAAGGACCTTCTCTCCCTCCTCACTCTCTGAGGAGCTATGGGGAAGAACCACCTCACTCCCTGAGGAGCAGGGGGCAAAGACTACTAATTTTTGGCTACTCCGCTAGAAAATTCTGGAAGGGGCGGGTTCATGAACTTTACCCACCTACAAGGGGCTGTACCCACCTACACAGGCCATGAGTCACCACCTACCTTCATTCACTTTCAAGGGAAGCAGAAGAGGGGTCACTGGCCCATAGATTAACCTGCTAAATGCCTGGAACTTAACTGGACTTACATAGCAGATACACTATATGGAGAGAAACAGGTTCTTATGGAACATACCCTGTTATAAGTATTGGGATTCTCCTATAGAATCTAATGATACAATGTAGAATTCATGGATATGTCAATGATGGCAAGCTGTCCAAAGTCCTGATGCACCTAAGAATACCCAACTATCAAACTCCCACTACCACGCTTGAAGATTGGAATGAGGTTCTTCTGTTCAAACGCAATGTTTGATTTTCGCCAAACATGACGTTTCTCATTGAAGCCTAAAAATTCTACCTGTTCAGAGACCTTTATTCCAGAAGTGTTGTGGATCATCTATGTGCTCTTTGGTGAACTTCAGATTGGCAGCAATGTTCTTCTAAGAGAGCAGTGGTTTCCACCTAGCTATCATTCCATTAACACCATTCTTGTTCAGTATTTTTCTGATAGTTGGGTCATGAACACTCACATAAGTCAAGGTGATAGTGGCCTGCTGATCCTTGGATGTTACTCTGTTGTTCTTTGTGACTTCCTGGATGATTTGCCGGTTTGTTAAATAGATTTTGATAGGATGACTTCTCCTGGGTAGAGTGATTGTGGTCTTGAACTTTCTCCATTTGTAGACTCAGTGGATTAGTGAAGCCCCAAATCATTGGAAATTGTTTCATAACCCTTTCTAGACTTATGAGCATCAACAACTGTTTTTCAGAGGTGCTCAGAAATTTATTTTGATTATGGCATGACGTGTTTCCATACACCTTAATAGTGACGATCAAACTTACACATTCTCTGATCTTTTTATAGAGTGGGGACTCCCAAACTCACCCTGAAGATCTATCTAAATATTTAAATACCTGATTCAGATTCTCCCCTTTCATTTAGCTAATAAAGCCAGGGTTTATGTACTTTTGCACATACTCTGACTTCTAATTTCCTCATTGTTTGTCCAATTCATATTTCATTTTGTTTTAAAAGATATGGAATTGGGTAATATAAACCCTATTGGATATTTAAGAAAATACTGGTTTTGATTCAAGAAGGTTATCATGAAAAATCTATGGAATTTCCATAATTATCATTGGGGGCTCACAAATTTTCTCGGCTCTGTATATCTCCAGAAACCACCAAAAAAACTCAGAACCCCAGTGAACCATTTTCTAATCTTGATAAAATTGTGATTCCATCTACTAGTTCCATTCCCAACACATAACATTAACAGAAAATGGGGTGAATGAGCAGCTCAGTGTTACTGCGTTTAAAGCGGATGACATTACTAGTTTGAATTCAAGTATCAGTTCTCCTTGAGACCATTGGTAAATCACTAAATAATAATAATAATAGCATGTTCTTGTGTAGCGCTGCTAATTGTACGCAGCGCTTTACCGAGACATTTTGCAGGCACAGGTCCCAGCACCGAAGAGCTTACAATCTATGTTTTTGGTGCCTGAGGCACAGGGAGATAAAGTGACTTGCCCAAGGTCACAAGGAGCCGACACCAGGAATTGAACCAGGACTCCGCTGCAGCAATCTCAGTGTCAGTCAGTGTCTTTTACTCACTGAGCCACTCCATCTCCACTCATGTGTCTCTGGAACCAAAATAAGATTGTAAGCTCTGTGGGTAGAGACTCTTGTGTCTACTAAATTCTACATACAGAACAGTTAATGCGAGATCGCAGTGCGTTAACCCGCAATATAGGTTTGTGAATCACCTCCATAGTCCTCTAATTTAGGAAGATTACATGGTGCTCAGAGATAAAAATAGGATTTTCTCTTTGGGTTCTTTGAAAAATATTCTCAGGTACTCATATATTTTATAGTAAAAAAGTAAAAGAGCAAGTTTTTGTACCTAATGTATTTAAATAGTTCTTACACAAAAATACAACAGTTCTCAAAGAGTTAATTCTTCTAATACCCTTACAGGACCTTTTACATAAACACCTTTTATCTCTCCCTCCATATCCTTTAAGTAATCAAAAAATAATTTTTTTTCCCTTCTATTTTGGGGGTTTACAGAATTCATACAATGTTTTAATCATTTTGTGAAGTTTTGCTCACATCTGACACAACAATTATTCAGTAACTATTGTACTGTATTGTGGTGTCCTTTTTTTCAGTTGCTTTTTAGATAAGCACTGAAGTATTTACTACTGTATATGTTGTGTCATTTTGTATAATGCTCTGGCCTTTCTGTTGTTTGTATAATATGCCACGCACCGTAGCACTGCTTTTTGACACTAATATATATGCTGTATATATGATGTGAGGGTGGGTTTAGGGGTTCTAGAGCTTGATGGGTTATGCAGCTGTTGGAGGTGTGGCTCTCCTCCCCAGGGCTTAAAGCTCGCCCCTCCCCATTTTCCAATTAGCAGTTTTTATCATGTTCCTGTGTATCACAGACCCAGAATGGTCTTTCTCCCTCCAGAAAAAATAAAGAGGTGCATGAGAATTTTACCAGGTAGTGTTAGTGCTGCAATTGGTCATGCCGTGAAGTGGCTGCAGTCTTATAGTCCTTTGGCCAAAGGGTTTAATTAAATTACCCTTACTCAAGTGCAGATTAGCACTGAAGTATTGTACTATAAGGTGTGTCATTTTGTGTGTTGCGCTGGGCCTTTCTGATGTTTGTTTATTATAATTCAGTAACACTATTCATTTTTATTTATCCTATGGATATTATTATATATATTTTTTTATGGTGGTTTCTTGTGATTTAATTTAATCCATTTTCATGAAGATAGTTAAGCAGTCTACGTGGTAGTAGTTTGTCTATTGAAATATTTAATGTTGATAAGAGGTTCCTTGCAACCAAACCAATACATTTTGCTGTTCTTGTCTATAGGAGCAATATCAAGTTTTTTCCCTTGTCATATTAAAGAGAGACGTAGAGGAAGTTCAGCTTGTGAGACAAGTTAAACATTTATTGTTAGCTTAGAACCGACTCTTTGCTGACTGCCTTGGCAAAATGGGCTGGCTCTCCATGTTTTGGGCAAAATTGCTAACTAACCCCTTTTTTGAAGTAAGAAACATGAAAGGGTTAATAATGTCCTATGCAAACTTTATGTGTCATGTGGAATAGAATTTAGAGATAAGAAATGGTTAATTGTATTTGTTTTGCTTGGTTTGCAGCAGCATTAAGTGTAAGACGTTTCGTGAACTGGAGGCGTAACAATGGTATTTGGGACCAAGGCTACATTTTTAAAGCATCCAATGACTGAGCTCCAGATCAGAATCAATGCTAATACCACCCCAGCTCCTGTTACTAGTTTAAAATACTTGGGCATATGGTTTGACTCCCATTTAACATTTGGGAAGCACATTGATATCCTGGCATCCAAAACCTACTGTATGTCAAACTAGGTGTACTTTATAGGAACAAATCTTCCCTAAGTCTGTTGGTCAGAAAGCGTATTGCACAGCAGATGCTAATGCCAATTATCGACTATGGGGACATAGAATATGGCTCGGCACCCTAAACCCACCTTAGCAAACTTGATACCCTCGACAATTCAATATGCCGTTTTGTTCTCTAATTCAACTGGAAATGCACTGCGAAATGCAAAAAGAACAAGATTGGTCATCACTTGAGTATAGGTGCAAAGCTAATCTTCACTGTCTTACCTTCAAATACTTTCTGGGTAAGCTACCCATCTATCTGAACAACAAGCTCCTCACCCCTAGCACATGCAGCACTTATCATCTGAGATCCGACTCCAAAAGACTGTTCATGGTCCCAAGTTTCAGCAAAGTATCCGGCCACTCTTCCTTCTCTTACTGTGCACCCCAAAACACATTTTAATCTGATCTGTAACTGCTAAATATGCCTATAATATAAATTATCTTTAACTGTGCATGCAATGTCTTGTATATAATATATACTATGTTCACTTATGTAACTATGGGGGCTATGCACTAAGCTCAATGGCTTTGCGTTCTGATTTGGCCAAAAAACAGGTTCGTTAAAAAGTGAGGCCGGGGACGCGATTCACGAAGGCCTTCAGCCCATTTTTTAACGTACCTGCTCAAAATAGCTCAGAACAGCCACAGCGTACGTGTTGCTTTTTTCCCCCCTGCTAGCGTTCTTAACCTTTACGTACGCTAGCTGATAGGAAAAAAAACCGCATGTAACATTTGCATGGAGATTCTGTATCTCCATGCAAGGCTGTTACAGGCGATCTTACACTAAATAAATACATTTTAATAATAGTGTACATGAGCAGGGGGTCTCAGGACCTGAACCGCATTGGTTTCAGGTCCGAGGACCCCCTACTTCAGGAGATATAGGCCCCGTTATGGGGTGCCGGTATCCCCTGCACTTTAAAGCTCCCGCGTCACGTGACCGGGACATTTAAATTCTGCAGGGGATACCGGCTCCCCATAAAGGGGCCTATATCTCCTGAAGTAGGGGGTGCCCAAGGCTGAAACCAATGCGGTTCAGCTCAGGAGACACCCTGCACATATACACTAGTAATAAAACACACAAAATAATAAACAATAATTCATTACCGTAGCGGATAGCCGCTATGGTAATGAAGCTGCTATAATGTATTTTTAATAATATTGTGCGGGAGTTACTAATAATAACTAATAATATTGTCCCGAGTTACAGGCCCCAGTATGGGGCATCGGAGGCCAGTGTCGCCGCCACCTTTATTGCATCCAAGACCCAACGTGGGCTCTATAAAGATGGCGTCCACACTGGCACCGATTCCCCAAACCGGCGCCTGTAACTCGGGAAGCAGGGGGTCTCTGAGGCTGAAACCAATGCGGTTCAGCTCAGGGGACCACCTGCTCCCGCACACTCTTATTAAAATTTACATTAATGCAGCTTCATTACCTTAGCTGATAGCCACTAAGGCAATGAAGGGGTTAAGTCACATTAGCATGTTTATTAGGGACAATTGCCCCCAATAAACAACACACATCCCCCCGCCCCCTAACACATACAGTACTGTAATGGGCAAAATTACAATTATCCACATATGGATAATAATTCATTTGCCCATTTTAAATACATATAAATTACAATAAATGCAGTCAATATATATGACACTTACCTTTTACAGGCACCAACGATCAAGGCCGTCTTCATCCTCATCTTCATCCTGCCCATGCCCCTCCGGTGCTGCAAAACATGCACAACAATCACAATAGCCAATGTAATGTCCCCTAACCCCTTAATCACCATAGCGGTTATTAACCGCCACAGTCATTAAGGGGTTAATCCACCCTCACCCACCACTCGGGAGGCTTGCATACCCTCCCTCACTACCCCCCACCCTGTGAGGCCTAACTACCCTCATCCACTACCCAGACGGGAGGCCTACCCACATACCCTTGGGGCCAATACCCCCTCCCCCCACCCCCAGTACCCACAATTAAAACAATACACAGCCCCACAATAAACATCATTCTATTTATTAAATACATAACCCACCCCCTGTATTCCCCCATAAATACATGATTTATTTTTTTACATACAGGGTTCATACCCGAGGCCTACGTGAGTCCCCGGTGGGCCTGACGGGTCACCTTACAGACCGACAGGTTACCAGCAACTTGTTTCATACAGCTTCTGGAGGCCTGTTGGTGGGTCCCTCCAGGCACCATGGCCCACCAGGTGGTCTCTGCGGGTCAACGTGGGCCACAATTGGGTCCCCACGGTAGGCCCATGGATGTCTGGGAGCCCCGGGTCAGACCCACAGGTGTCTGAGGGGCCTCGGGTGGTTCCCACTGGGGTCTGGGGACCCACGGTAGCACTACAGGTCCGCGGTGCCCCCACAGATGTTGGGCCACTGGTTCTTCCCCACAGACTACGTGTCCGCAGTGCCCTCACAGATGTGGGGCCACCGGTTCTTCCCCGAAGGTGTCCCCCATGCACCACGCAGCCTGGTACCCGTGAGATACCCGAGGATACCTCAGGTGGTCTCCAGAGGTCTCACGCAGACCAAAGGAACAAACCCTGAATGTAAAATAAATAAACCGGACCTATACATTCAATACATACATCCACCCCCCCACCCCCAACACATACAGTACAATAATGTGCAAAATAACTATTATCCAGATATGGATAATAGATTATTTGCCCATTATGAAACACATAAAACATGCATAAATCAAAAAATGCATTTTTAATCTTAAAATCACAACATAGCATGTTACAAGAAATCCAGCATCGATTGTAAATATAAACCAACAAATTAGCAGCTACACAAATGTATGAAATGTCACTCAATTGCATTGAGTGTGTACATGAGCAAATAATCTGTGCATCATGTAACACTATGCAAAATATATGTAACAATAAAATACACTATGAACAATGTCCCCTAACCACCAATGCCATCATGAAAATCAATTAGAAACTAACCAACATTAATACAATTAGCATCAATCAATTAATCCATTTCCTCAAACAATTACAATACAATACAAATCAATTATACAATTCCCTATTCAATTCCTAAAGCCAAACCATTGCCAAAAGAATTCTAACTGAAAGTAACCACCATCATTCTAATCTAATTACCAGAAATAAGCCAATACAATTAACCTGTAACTAAATACAAATTACATTATTCACACCAATGACAAAATAAAGCTGATAAATACATTAGCCATACATGAAAGGAACATAAACATTAGCAAAACAATCAATTATTATCCCTGTATGTTTATCCATATAGATAGATATACATAAAATACAGGGGCAATAATAGAGCATAAAAAACAATGCATTTACATACAAAAATCACATAGAATACACCCATTCAGTGTCCGTGAATTTATGTATATATACATAGGTACATGGATACATACACGGGCATTAAATGGGACTGAAAAAATAAGACATGAATCAAAAATCAAAAAAACCTGTAAAAGTAAAAATAATAAACTTTTCTTTTTTTTACTCACCATTAGATGCCCACTCACCGAAATCCAGGCGACCCGGAAGCACAGGAACCAATCCACAGGTAACCATAAAAAAATAAACCCTTACAATCCATAACGGTGTGTTCTTTCTTCTATTTGTAATCCTTCCCGTTTGTCTTGGGGTCTTCTTTTCTTCTTTGGGGTCTTCTCCGTCTTCTTCCGTCTTCTTCCGTCTTCTTCCACCACGCCCTTCTCTTCTTAAAAGGGGAGATGTTCCCTCCTCGCTCCTCGGCGACTGGCTTCAAAATGAGGCGACATATGCTTTTATAGGCCTATGACATCACATTTTGGTCAAATGTTTCCCACGGTCCTGATTGGGCCGTGAAAAACTTGTGCTTTGGCCGAGAAAAAAAAAATGATGACGTCATTTAAAGGCAATGAAAGCACAGCCAATCAGAATGGCTGTGCTTCAATTGCCTTTAAGATGACGTCATGAAAAGAAAGATGGCCGGCCTCACATCATACGGTAGCCAATCAGAGCGTTGGAAATACATCCCAACTCTGATTGGCTCTAGTACCATGTGACAGGCTTTCAATGACGTCACATCCATTCTCCCCCAAGCCTCTGTCACATGGTCTGGATAATAGTTATTTTACACATTATTGTACTGTATGTGTTGGGGGGGGGAGTGATGTATTGAATGTATAGGTCTGGTTTATTTATTTTACATTCAGGGTTTGTTCCTTTTGGTTCTGCGTGAGACCTCTAGAGACCACCTGAGGTATCATCTGGTATCTCATGGGTACCAGGCTGCGTGGTCCACGGGGGACACCTGTGGGGAAGAACCGGTGGCCCCACATCTGTGGGGGCACCGCGGACCCGTAGTCTGTGGGGAAGAACCAGTGGCCCCACATTTGTGGGGGCACCCCGGACCCGTAGTGCCCACCCATAGGTCCCCAAACCCCCGTGGGAACCACCCAAGGCCCCTCAGACACATGTGGGTCTGACCCGGGGCTCCCAGACATCTGCGGGCCTACCGTCGGGACCCAATTGTGGCCCACGGTGACCCGCGGACATGCCCTGGTGGGCCATGGCGCCTGGTGGGACCCACCAACAGGCCTCCAGAAGCTGTATGAAACAAGTTGCTGGTAACCTGTAGTTCTGTCAGGTGACCCTTCAGGCCCACCGGGGACTCACGTGGGCCTGGGGTATGAACCCTGGATATAAAAGAATAAATCATGTATTTATGGGGGGGGG
>WSYH01002724.1:41725-80369 GCA_036426205.1 Ascaphus truei | reverse complement strand
TGTCCTACTGCGCATGCTCACACTAAGGGGATCATGGGAGTTGTAGTTTTAAATTTCAAAACGGATCACGTGTCACATACTGTGTAGCTTACAAACAAGACAGTAACATTTCCCAGGCACTGTGCTAGGGAAGGTTCGTTTCTTCTGCATGTACAGTATACTTTCTCTTGTCCTTAATATATGTGTCTCACAGAGGGCTGGGGCAGCACAGGCAGGGCTCAGATTGTCCTGATTTCATCATTTACTTTATTTTGCAAGTTAATAACAAATTCCCCCCCTTTTGCAAGTTAATAACAAATTCCCCCCCTGCTCCCTCACACAGAGAGCCCCCCCCCCCGCTCCCTCAAAGAGAGTCTTCCCCCCTCCCCGACTCCCCCCCCCCCCGCTCCCTCAAAGAGAGTCTTCCCCCCCCCCCGACTCAGCACACAGAGCCCTCTGCCTTCTCTCCACACAGAGCCGTGTGTTTGGGTTTGAGGGTGACCATACAGGTCCAGGTTAGAGGAATTGTGATGTGTGTTTGACCGAGTGTGTTGGCACCTACTACGCAATACTCTTTTTGGGTTGGTCAGGCAGGACCAGAACACCCACCTGGTCCATCCCCACTATGGTTGGCAAGCCTGGTACTCTATTGCCGCTAACGATAGATTATATCCTCATAATATGAAGGGTCAGTCAAGAGGAACATAACTTCTTTGAGGGAATAAATTTTAAATGACCTCAATTTGCAGTTCGCTTCTACAAATGAGTACTAGAAAGTGTGGAGTTTTTAGATCTAGAAATTTTCAATAGAAGTAATCAGGATCCACACCAGGATCTTTAAGGGAAGGACATCTGCAACAATTCCATCACGTGCCAACATGTGCCATATAACCCACCATGACTAAGTAATATTCCAGACGTGTAAAGTGGAACTGCTCATAAGAAGAACAGGAATATGAGGGTTCAGGGCTCCTTTTGAAAGAGACTTCCTAGAAAAGAACTTACAAATCAATGGCAATTCGATGCTGCAATAGTAAAAGGTAGATAGGATTGTAGGTTCGGATATGTTGTATATATAAAACAACGACAAACATTATCCGGCGACTAGAAAACCTTTTATTCCTTTCATTCAGATCAGCAAACAGTCAGAAGAAAGTAAAGGAGATCTGATAGCACAAGTCAATTGGGCATATATTCACAAGGCAGGACCAATGGTTAAGGATGTCAGTAGTGAGATAAACCTGACGTCTTATTTTCAAGGGCCCCAACATGGAAGTGCATAACTGTGTATTACGGGTACTCCAGTTTTCTGCCACTAGTAAACCATGAAAGCGGGCTAAGTAGTAGCCCGCAAGTGCTTTTTCAACTGCTTGACGTGACAAAGCACAAAGATCAGGAAACAAAAATGAAAGTATTTATATGCACTGCTCATTCACAAATATTTGAAAGAAAATCTAATATTTCTGCAATGGCAAGGGTGTTGTGTATGACTAGAGGGAGTTGCCATTGGCATAGTGGGTCAGAACAACCGGAATTGAAAACTAGGAATCAAGCGAACATATTAGGAATCTAACTAAGGTTTAGGGACCCATATGCTGTCAAAGCATATGATAAAATAAAACACCAAACAAGATCCAAATGTTGTTGAAAAAATGGTGTGTGGGCCTCCGCATGGTGTGTACATGATTGGGGAGGTGGGTTGATTTTACAAAAAAAAATCTACACATGAAAAACAGTTTTTGGATTTTTCACCCTGCAAACAATGGCACCCAAAGTTTACATTAACGACAGTTGCAGAGCCCTTCTCTAAGCATGTATGCCTTAGTCCCTAGCAAGTAAGTGAAATTTCCCTAGGTGGTTTTTCTTAAACTTTATATTGTATTTTTCATGGTGTCCCTCAGCTGCGACCTCTGCAATTGCTTTCTGGCATGTAATCTTTTAACCCATAGTGTTGACTGCAGTAGGGACCACTGCCTTTCACTTTTACGTCTACGACGGTGAGATATATGTTCCATATGGAACCAGATTTATACTGCGGACCCTTTTCTTTTATGGTATGTATCAGTTTTATAATTTTTATTTGATGGCCCTTTAGAGGTTCTTTTTACTATTTTTAAAGAAAACCAGTCTGCAACAATTCAATTTCATCACATTTTGAATAATCAAGACTTAATTGAGGACGCTGGTGAATAAAAGGCTTCCTAAACCCCTGCATACTTACATCATTGAGGAAGGCATTGCTGAAATGACGTCGAGTGTTTCGAGGCGCTCACGCTCACCATAGTTGTCTGAGAGAGAAGATGCAATTCCTCACACAGTCGTCGGAAGTCCTTGGGTCACATGACGCCCGTGCACGTCTGAGAGCAGGAGAGGAGACGTCAGCCTGCTGGGAAGCAGAGAGGCCGGTGAACACCTACACTGCAAAGGAAATCAACAGAGGGAGTTGACATGAAGATGCTGCCTAACAAGGACAACAGAGCTGGCAGCTATGCTCACCAATGCACTGCTGTATAGCTCGTTTGTGAGGTGTTTCCTCTTGTTTCTTTTTCCTGTAAATAATGTTATTATGCATGCTCCCTCTCTCTTTTCTTTTCTTAAAGTGGAACAACGTGTGAAGATTAACCATTCTATCCCGGATCAAGTAACCTTGGAGCCTTTCTTCCAGTGACTTTACTTTTGCGCGGGACTTTTCATTGTGGCATTTGTTTTAGGTAAGTGCACTATTCACACGGAAACTGGATATTATTTTGCACCTATAATATAGGGTTATTGTTGGTGTTTATAGGTTTCAAAACTAGTGGTTTTGCACATTTAGGCACATTTTTTACCCACAAAGCGCGGTATTTTTTTCCTTTTTCCTTTGTAGGTAGATCCGTCCTGCCTCTGCACAGGGCACAGCAATGTGAAATTTCCCCTGGTAAGACCAGAGCAGGCTTACTATGGAACATAGCTATTACATTCAGTGGGCGAGATAAGTGTCCATGCAATTAATCAAAAGGCCACCCAAGGGCTAAATTGGTGATTTTAGAATTAACCTTTTCAGTGAAATTTTGTACTACTAGTGGTTTTCATAAGTTTTCCATCCAATCTCATCCGCTAGTTTGGATTTAAAGAAGCATGTTCAAGCTGCCTTTTAAAAAATAAAATATAACGTTTCCCTTCAATCGATCATCAATCAACCCAACATTGACAATTGGATTAGCTAAATTGCTTATCGCATCCGTTCTCCTGTAATCAATCGGCGAAGATTCGCTTGAGGGTTAATAAATCCGTGATGCAGTCAGTGGGACACATATTTATATTCATTATGCGTTCCACTGACGTGTGCTCGCTCTCGAGCCTGGTCCTGTTCTCATGGGGCTTCTCCAGCAACAGCATCTCCTGTCGAAGTATTCTGACACGAAAACGAGTAGGATGGAGCTATCCCTAACCGTGAGTGGAGGCACCAGGAGTTCGGCGCCGGCAGTGATCGTCGTCAGGAGAGCCGTGTGAGGATTCACGGCCGTGAATTGAGGAGAGCAGTGTCAACACTGATCTCAGTGCCGGACACCACTCAGGAGGCTCAAGCCGCGGCGGTAATTTGTGTCTGTGCTACACGCATGACACACGTACGTGTGGTTATTTTTATGGTGTGTTATTAATAGAATGTTTAATCAGTATACACTAGGTCGTTTTATTTTTACTTTTTTTGGGAGAATCACGCATTGTTGGAGATCCTGGATGATCAAGCGCAGGGGAGAGAGGTTAACGATACTCATTTTTTGCAGTGATCAACCTCATTCCTGTAAGCAGGCAGTCGCCAGGGTGAAACCGGCCCTCACAATCAAAGTGCTCGGCTAATGATTTGCCCCCTTTATAATCCATAGGAAACACGGTTAGAGGAAAGACATCTAAAGCCATCGACGTGGATAACAGACTGGTTTCATTACCATATACAGGACTGGTAGTTGTACTGTTCTGTTCCTTTTGCACCTTGGGACTTGATTGTGTGTTCAAGTTCTGTATTTGACAAGTTTTTGGAAGACTTGTCTGGTCTTTGTCCTTACAGGCTGCCATTTCTTCAATCTTGCGACTGATCTTTACACTCCTTTGATTGGGACTTTTATTTCATCTTCAACTCGTTGATCTAGAGTTGGGCCATTTATTTTTGGAGAAGTTATTAAGATCAACCCACACAGTCAGTATTATGTATATACGTGGGGTATTGTATTGGGGTCGGTCACATCCTTCCCTTTAGGTATAGCTTTATCAGTACACTAGGTACGCTGCCCAACAGGTATTTTTTTAGGCTAAGTGCTTTGTGTAAGTAAATAGTTCTTTTATTTCAGTAAGGTGTATGGTCTGAGGAGAGGACGTGTCTGTCCTGAAACGCCACGTGTTTGCATATACTGCTCTGATGCTTTTGAATACAAAGTAAGTTCCTTACAGAAAGGCTCCTGTGTGCTTCCTGCACCCTTTATTTCTTCTTCTTCTCTTTCCCGGAAGTGGAACCCTGACTACACATCCGGGTCACAGCTCTGTGTCCTACTGCGCATCTGCTCACACTAAGGGATCTAGGGAGTTGTAGTTTTAATTTCAAAACGGATCACGTGTCACAACTGGTGAGCTTCACAACAAGACAGTAAACATTTCCCGAGCACTGTGCTGAAGGTTCGTTTTTCTTCTGCATGTACAGTAACTTCTCTTGTCCTAATATATGTGTTCTCACAGAGGGGGGGCAGCACGGCAGGGCTCAGATTGTCCTGATTTCATCACTTTACTTTATTTGTGCAAGTTATAACAATTCCTTCCCCCCCTGCTCCCTCACAAGCAGAGCCCCCCCCCCCCCTCCCTCAAAGAAGTCTTCCCCCCCTCCCCGACTCAGCACACAGAGCCCTCTGCTCTCTCTTCTCCACAGAGCCCCCCTGCTTCCCACCCAGAGCCCCCCCCTCCCTCACACAGATCCCTCCCTGCTCCCTCACACAGAGTCCCCCCCCCCCTCTCCTCCTCACAGAGTCACCCCCTGCTCCCTCACACGAGTCCCCCCTGCTCCACTCACACAGAGTCCCCCCCCTGCTCCCTCAACACAGAGTCCCCCCCCTGCTCCCTCACACAGACCCGTCCCCCTGCTTCCCACCCAGAGCCCCCCCTGCTTCCCACCCAGAGTCCCTCCCTGCTCCCTCACAGAGAGTCCCCCCCTGCTCCATCACAACGGTCTCCCCCTGCTCCCTCACACAGAGTCCCCCCCTGCTCCCTCACACAGAGTCCCCCCCCTGCTCCTCACACGAGTCCCCCCCTGCTGCTCCCTCACACAAGTCCCCTCCCCCTGCTCCCTCACCATGAGTCCCCCTGCTCCTCACACACAGAGTCCTCCCCTGCTCCCTCACACAGAGTCCCCCCTGCTCCTACACGAACCCCCCCCTGCTTCCTCCCAAGTCCCCCCTGCTCCACATCAGACCCCCCGCACACAATCCCCCCCCCCTGCTCTGCACACAGAGGCCCCCGTGGGTCTGAGATTGAACAGAGCGGAGCTGCAAAGTGCTTCATAAGAACCCTGACCCTGCATTCTGCCTGGCCCCAAATAACACTCCCACACCATGTTTGTTGGACCTAATAAAGGGGCAATAAATGAGAAAACTGCAATGACATATCGGGGGGAGCGGGGAAGAAATTATGATTTTGGTCTTTTTTTTTTTTTTGGTTCTTAATCATTAAATATGTAAGTAACTATTAAAAAGCTTCTGCTAGGGAGCTCCCGGGACCCTCATAGCCTAAAACATTCAGAAGCTAATTTCCCCTGCAGCTTTCTCACGTTACACAAACGGACCACGTAGTTAAACCTCCAGACATGTCTAAGGCCTTGCCCCCGCTGCATGCTGCAGTGTCCGCTGTGGCGGACGCTGCGCTCACCAGAGCCCTCCCCGCAACGGCGCCGGGCCCGCTGCGAGGGGGGGCCGCAGCGCTCGCGCGAGAGCAGAACTCGCTCGAGCGGCTAGGCACGCCCCCCGCGGTTCAGCACAATGTAGGCGAACCGCCGGTGACGTCATGGCCACGCCCCCGTCACTCCTCCCTCGGCACGCCCCCCCCGGTCTCTGCTCTGCAGTGAGCTGCAGACCGGGATCGCCGGAACGCGCAGCCGAAAGCGCGCATTAGAGCGCCGTGACCGGGGCCTTAGCCTTAGGCTGAGGCCCCGCTGCATCAGACAGCACGTCCGCACTGCATACAGGCAGCGCGTAGAGAGGCACTTCACTGCTATCTCCATTAGGTCCGCAGAGAGGGAGGTGTGGGTCTGGGGGGTTGTGGGTCCAGGAGGAGAGCGGAGGGTGATACAAGGAGGCAGATAGATCAGGTGCTGTAAAGTTCCCCCCTCCCCCGTGTGTGTGTTATAGAGGAGGGGGAGTGTAACAGGGGACTTATCCCTATTCCGGTAATGTGCCTCTAATCCAGCAGTGTGGTGGTTAACTGCTCTTAGTTAATTAACCTAAAACACCTGCCTGATTAGATNNATTAGATGGCTTAGAAAACCTGTCTTGTGAAACAGGAAGTGAGAACTTTGTAGCTCTCACTGAGAGCTGACCCTTGGAGCTGACCAGTCTTGAGCTCTGCACAGCAGACCTGATTTCAAGACCCAGGGAAAAACTTCTAAACCGGTATGCTGACCAACCCTGAAGGGAGCTGAAGCAGGGACAGTGAAGATTTTTCCCTCCAAACCACAAGGACCAAATAAGACTTCTAAAACCTGGATGCTAATATTTTCTATGCACGCATGGGTGCGGATCCAGGAGAGCAGAGAAGCTTACAAACAGATAAGACTTTTATTCTTAAGAGACTGTTCATATCTGCTTATTTTCATGCTATGTTTGGGGCTGGGAAGAAATGCTTGACTGGGGAGATGTGAATTGATTGCAGTGTTTTCACTAGAAATACTCCCAAGTGAATGGAAGCTTTGTTCCCCCCCCCCCCTTGTTTGGATGTTTTCCTGATAAAAAGGAAAAGGCACAATAAAGCCGTATTATAATTTCACATTATAAAGACTCAAAGTGTGTACCTCTGTGAACGTCCGTCCACAGGGAGATACACCGGGGCTTTACATAAATACATACATACACACAGGAAGGTACAGCCCCCGGTGCTGATAGGCTCACCAGCGTGCCACATCACCGCTCGGGATCACAATCCTCTTGCATCCCCTGCCGGCTGACATGTCAGAGTGCGTAGTGAACCTTGCAGTGAGGAGGGACTGGGGCCGGCTCGGGAGGAAGTCAGGAGCTGGTGAGTGATGCGCATGCGGCCACACGCGCAGTCGGATACAGTGGGACCGCAGCCTAACAAGATAAAAAAACTGACCGTTCAGGATGTCTCACGATATTTCTCGCCACCACACCATGGGTCAAGCACAGCCCCTGGAGAGCAGGATGGCGCAGTGTAACGCACTCCAACAAACAAAGACTGAGATCGGCCAATCATAGGCTAGGTTGCGGGGGGCGAAATCACACGCCCTTATCTAGAAGTGCTCCTCACAGCAATGCATGAAAAGCTGCATCAGTCCATACAGATGGATTTGAAAACTGCTGTTGCCGAACTGAAGGAGGAAATAAATGGCCACTCTCAGAGGACAACAGAATTGTGAGGCCCTACAACTACAGATGGCGGCGAATTATGAATTCCTACGCTTGGGTTCAGGAGATTAATTATGTTAAGGACAGTCTTGAGAATCAAGAAAATCGAGACGAAGACAAAATCTGAGGATTTGCAATATCCCAGAAACGGTTCTCCCTTACCTCCTTCGGCCCTATCAAATACAGTATAGTTATTAACACCATATGTGAGGATCTCGAGGAAAAAGACCTTGAAATTAATCGGGCCCAACGGGCATTAGGTCCTAGGGTCAGACGACCCGAAATGCAGGAGAGATGTTATCATACGGCTCCATAATTATTCTGCCAAGGAAAGGATCATTGGAGCCTGCAGAGAGAAGAATTTCATCCACTTCCAGAACTAACTTCTGCAAATATTTAATGATTTGTCCATGGTGACTATTGGAAGAGGTTGTGAATTTAGATATCTGACCCTGCTTCTATGGGAAAACTGGGTGCGGTATAGATGGGGGTTCCCATTTAGACTTATTGTGTTTAAAAACGGGAAACATCTCTCCATCAAGCATCCAGAGGAGATGGATCAATTTGCTCGTGTGTTGGGTCTGACGCCTCCACCCCTCCAGAATCAAGAACCACCAAGTGCCAAAAGAATGGAGCATGGTGCTGGACTGATCAGGGCCTCATAGAGGCTGGCAGGCAAAGTGCCCAAAGACCTGAGATCTGAGGCTAACTTTATCTAACTTTCTTGCCGATATTAACAGAAAGCACAAGAGTGATTGTAGAGAAATCACCCTAAGGTCCCTGTTTGCTGCACTCTATCAGATCACAAAAAATGTTAGCCAGGTGAGATTCATGGATACATGTGATTCTTAAACGGCTAGTTGAATAGAGTTTATCCCAGAACTAGGTTGATGCTATATTATACAACAAAAGACAGGGGTGCCCAATGCTACATCCAATTGACAAAACATATATGGTAATAAGTCTAAAATTTAAATACTTCAATAATAATAATAACTTGGTTATTTAGTTAAACCCTTTGGCTAAAGCGTTGTAAGCCTGCATACGAAACGTCAAGGTATAACCAAAAATGCAGGTCCTACACTACACTGTGAACCCTTCCTTTTACCTCTGTATGAGGGGAAGGTAGTGGTACTTCCCTACTCCCTGTACAAATCTCCCTATTATTGAAGTATTTCAACTTTATATTATTATTACCATATATGTTTTGTCAATTGGATGTAGCATTGGGCACCCCTGTCTTTTGTATACATTTGCCACGCCCAGTAGCACCCTTTTTTGACATAAATATATATTCATGATGTGGTGGGTGTAGGAGTTTGAGCTAGCTGGGAATGTGTGTTGATGCTATATTACTGTTGAGGTTCCCTTCTCATGTCAGGGTCTCTGCTCAGATGTGGATTGCCAAATTAGTATAACACAAGCCTGGGTGCACCCCGGATCCTGGACCCTTTTGGTTACCTTTTGTTGTCTTCCCCGGTCCCTCCTTTTATCGCCACTCTTGGTCTCCCTTCGCGCGTTGAGGACTCGTCGACCTGATAGTAGAGAATATGACGCAATGGAGAATCCAGTACGGCTGTCTTCCACTTTCCTGTACTTATTGCGGGCAGCATTTCGCTGGCGCTTGCAGATTCAAATCAGTACAAGGATTCCTGGCTATGAGAAAAAGGTGTTGGGGGCATTTTTGGTAGAGACAGAACACCACAGAAGAGGAGTGTACGCGCGGACTTCCTTGAAGTCACAGCCGTTTTTTTGACTAGTAGTTTTGTTTAGATGTGGCGTTGGTGAGAAGGGCAGGCCCGAGATGGAAGTGAATAGATCTGCCAGTCGCAGCCTTGGGAGATGAGGGAGGGTTATCTATGTCGCTAAGGCGCAGGGCTTCGGAGGAAGGGCCGAGTTGTGAGAAATTGTGTGCAGGAGAGGAAAAAATTCACTGCAAGATTTTTATCAATAACACAGCCTACTGCAATGTGAGAGGAGAAGGAAAGAGAGGAGTCATGATATTACACCAAGGCAGCGTGCTTGGAAATTATCATGGAATAGTATTTGACCTTGACAATATAGACACAAAATGTAAAAATTGAGCACTTTGTTTATATGGGTCTTATGGCAGAGAGTTACAATGGACTTTGTATCACTGCATCACGTAGATTGTAGCTTGNNAATGTTGAGGTTCCCTTCTCATGTCAGGGTCTCTGCTCAGATGTGGATTGCCAAATTAGTATAACACAAGCCTGGGTGCACCCCGGATCCCAATAAATGACACAGAGTCATGTATCAGTTCCCTCAGGCTCTGTAGTTCAGACTGACGTGCCGAGTATATGTATTACAGAATATACAGATAGCAGGACAATAGTTTCAGTTTCGATTCTCTGTAACTAATTTCAAGTTTCGATTCTATGTAAACCATAAGTTTCAGTTTCGATCTCTGTAGACCAGCCTGAATTCACAGGAAACAGAGAGTTAGCAAAAAAAGGCTCCTGTTGAGTTCGAATTCCACCTCAGAAGAGAGAGAGAGACGTATTAGCTTATATAAAAACATACTGCGTTATTTCCAAGCCTTGCAGTTAAAGCAGATTCAATATGGCGGAATGCATACAAATTGGACGAATAGTTTCTTATAATACTTTATTACCTTCACATTCCCCCCTAGACACTAAAAGGACATTTTGTATAGGAAGGGGTCTGTCCCTAATTTCTATTTCTTGTGCTAGAGTCCCTACCTGAGGGTGTTGGTCGGCTGTTCATGGGCTTGTCTTCCGGATCGGGGAGTTGCTGTAAGAGGGTGGAGCTTTGTTGGGGCGTGAATTTGATGTACCTAACTGCTCCTTCCGGAACGTCTTCACTCCACGGTTGGGAGACGGGAGGAGCATTTCCGTGTTCTGCTTTTACAATAGGAAAAGAGCGGACCGTGTCTGAGGTAGCACAGGCGGCTTGAAAAAGCAGTGGCCTGACAGAGTCATTGGCAACAAGCAGAATACTTTCAAGATTGAGGGGTGATTCTCTGATCGTACTGAGTACTGCTTGGACTATATGTTGGATACATTCTTTTATGGGATACCCGAAAAGACCACCAGAAATGGGAGGGAACGCTATAGTGCGTCTGGGCATGGCCGCACTATTGAGGCTGGAAGCATAGATTAGGGATGTATGGACAACGGCTTGGAGGAGTTGTTTGGCTCTTTCTGGAGCATAGTCCCTATACACTGGCCCTGCTGCATGGATGATTAAATTACAGGGTAAATCTCCGGGCCCGGTGGCAGCTATACCCCCGACTGATACCTCTCCATGTTTCTGAATATAAATATTAGAGTCACGCTGTATGGCCTCACCCCCTTTCTCACAAATTAATTTAGCAAGGCCCCCATTATGTTGGAGCCTCCCATTTGCTGGATTAACTATCGCGCCAACCGACAAGCTAGTAATGTCTGCCTGCATCACTTTTACAATAATTTGACGGGTTGGGCCGCTAAATATACGTTCAAACAGTGATTCGGGTTCATCATAGGTAACAAAAGAGTCAGAATATGGTGGTGCCTGATAAGCTGGGGTCCCGGCGGAGGTTGCATCTTCCTCAGCAGGAGCCCCATTATCCATCTGAACCAGACAATCTTGCGGTATACTGGGATACATTTTAACAGGGTCGGCTGGTTTGGCTTTGGGATTAAAATACTGGCCAGTGGGCGTGACTAAGGGGCACACAAGAGCCTCACCAGTTTTAATATCGGGGGACATGGACGGTCGGGCGGCCCCACAATAATAACAATTTTCCCGTGTTTTGGGATTTTGACACTGGCAACCAGAACATACCCAATAAGGGGCCGGTACAGGGGCTGAGGGAGAGGGTCTACCGGTCGTCTGCGGGTATGGGGGTGGATCTCCCTGTAACATTTGGTCTTTTTCTGCCACTACCGAACCAGGGGTCACATTTTCTGGTTTCACATAACAATAACATTTCTTATTTCTCTCTCCACACTCTACTTCTTCATAACCTTCTTTCTCAAGATCTATAGCAACATTCAGAAATTTCTCTGCATTTTCCCACAGGCCTTCATCTTTCAGTTTCCCCTTACACATTTGCATATTTGTTCTTAACAACTTCGGTTGCAATCTTCCCGTAAGGGGTAAATCTAACAGTTTGAATAACAATTTACATTTCTTCGTGTATTTTTTGCCCTCTCTTTCTGCCACAAGAGTTACGGAATCTTTGGTGCCAGGGGGCACCGTTTCCTTTGTGAATAACCTCGAGAACATTGTCTATCTTCTAAAACAACCTCGTATGAACCTGCGCCACTACCAGGCGTTACCGGGATTCTTGAGTCTCAGTGATAAATTGACCTAGACGGAAAGGTGCGCAGACACTCCCCGGACCGTCACCTGTATGGACGGTCCTATTAGTATCTAACAATAGATATCACTAGACTCATCCCCTTGTTTCTATTTTCTACATTTGATTCCGTAACCCCTATGACTACAAGCATACATATAAACCACACATCTGGCAGTCACAAGACCTTGCAAACTATATAAATCCTTGGCGGGAACCACCGGACTCTATGGTCTTGTATAGATTAACAATACTGTTACCGTCAACCAAGAGATCGCCAACCTGAACAGACTGACAGGAGTTCGGTGAAAATATATTCTGAATATATCTTACCTTGTCCTTAGAGGTTGATCAGGCCTCAATCAGTCCGGCCAGGGGACGGTCGTCCGTGGATAGAGACGGGTCCAGGATTGTTCCGGTGTCCCTTCACAAGGATCCTGCCGACTACGCCAAATGTTGAGGTTCCCTTCCCATGTCAGGGTCTCTGCTCAGATGTGGATTTTAATTGGTGATGATAATACCTTAGATTTTTCTGTACCAACAGGGATTATATGCATTGGCATTAGAATTTTGGTCAGTGCACACTGACCTGTCCAGTTACCTTCAAGTCTGGTTCTTAATTTTAGATCCCCACATATCCAGTATATATCTCCTAACGATTGGACCTGATTTGAAAGGCAGAGAGGCAATTGGCTTGGGAACAGTGTCAATTGCCTTGAGAACCGGGGGAACTTGTGGTCTCGAAACCGGCATTTCAATTAGAAATGCTAACTCGAGAACGAAAGCACCCAGAAACCTGATTTTTTTAGTTGCAAGTACAGTAAAACACCCCATGCACATACATATAAAAAATTACAGTGATAACACAAACGGAACATGTTGTTTTAGTAAAGTGTATAAAAGCTGCAAATTTTAAATGTAAGGCAGGATGTATTTTGTAAGTCCGAGGAGGAATTCCTTGGACATCCAGCTGTGATATGAGTGATTGAGCTGGAGGTATTTTCATGGCTGAGGTTCAAAGGGGTCTCGCTGATTTATCCCTAATTCTGATGTTGCCCCGCTAAGTACCTTAGTCATTGGGGCCCATGCAGTGTTGGATAAACCTTTTGTTGCCTCTCTAGTTTGTGCCATAAAGACTTCCCCAGCTCCTGACTTACTGATTATTAACCCCCTGACTTCCACTTGTGAGACAAACACTATATCCTCTGATTCCATTGTAGAGTTTAGTTCAGTTCCGTGCCATTTCACAATCACCCACTTCAGAGACAAGCAAGGTGTCCCTTGTTTCCATTAGAAAGGCTAGCCCAGTTTCTTTCACGGATCATGCCACAGCCTCTGGGATAACTAAAAATGACATAAATCTCCTCACGGCTGGGAATAGCCTTTTCCGTTCTAATTTCCCTATACAGTAACTCCACGTTTAGCCTTAAAGTCATATAATAATGTCTCATGCTGATTCGCCCACAGTATTCGGGGTATCCGCTACTGACCGCATATCTGCTACCACGAACTCAGAGGGATCACACTTGGAACTTTCGATAATACGTCCTTTTTTTCCGAAAAGTCATTTGTTCAATATGCAGTTATAGTTCACTGTCTTTTCCACAATTGTTGGGGTACATACTATTGACTGTCCGACTTCTGTTGCAAAACTAGGGGTACCTCTCAGGAAAGTTTCTGTAGCTACCGATGCAAAGGACCCTGTGTTTAAAACAGTCATATTCCGCATTGCTTGTCCCACAGTATCATGCGAGACCTTGGTACCTGGGACCTCCACTCCTAAGTCAAGTTCATGTTCTTTGTTTTCTTTCTCTGTGTTGGAGGTACCCAGCTTTAACCCTAAAACTTCTATTCCGAAGGCTGGTGCACCGCTCAGCCGGCTTCCTGCTGTATTGGATAAGATCTGTTTTCTCACCTTTCAAACACTAGCAGGTTTCTGTGCGGTGCCTAAAGTGTCCTTTCTGGATTACATTTGGTAATTCTCTAAGAATAAGGCACTGTTGCAAGGTACATGCAACCACATGCGGGTTTTCTTGATAAGGCTTATTTATTGAGCCTTAAAAAATACAGCACACAAAAACAAAACAGCTTCTTGTCAGCATATAAAAACCAAAATAGTTTATTTTCAGCATGCAGGACACAGACAGTTAATCAAACATGTACTTTGAAAACAGACCTTGTAGCAGTAATCTTACTTCCGCATTTCACTCCTGTCTCCTGACCAGCTAGCCTGCATGTACATGCCTGGGGGTTTTAAAACACCTTGATGAGGCAGCTGGGATCAGACTAATTAACTCAGCTGAAAGCTAACCTCCTCACTGCTGCACTGCAGAGCTACACATAGGTCTGCCAGGCATATGGCTGGTGGCTTTTATTCACCCTGTCACATTCCTCCCCTGTTAGTGTGTGGCTGGGGCCACGCACGCCTGAAGCCCGACCATCCACCCCTTTTCTAGAGAAGAAATCAGCATTCGCATTTTCTTTTCCAGGTCTGTGCTGAATCTCAAACGAGAATGGTTGGAGGGCCATATACCACCTGGCCAACCTAGCATTAGAGTCTTTCATACTATTTAACCACTTCAATGGAACATGGTCCGTCACCAGAGTAAAATGGACTCCTGCCAGGTAATGCCTCAAAGTCTCGATTGCCCACTTTACTGCGTGGCATTCCTTCTCAATCACTGAGTAGTTTTTTTCCCTCGGGAACAATTTCCTACTCAGAAAAAGGATCGGATGTTCCACTCCCTCAAACTGTTGTGACAACACTGCCCCTAGCCCTATCTCTAATGCATCGGTTTGCACTACAAAAGGCCTGTTAAAGTCTGGGCTTCTAAGGACGGGACCCTCTGATAGACACCTTTTTATGTCCTCAAAGGCTCTCTGACACTCCCTTGACCATACAACTTGTGTAGGGGCACACTTTTTTGTGAGGTCCGTTTAATAGGTCTGCAACGTCTGAGTAGTTGGGGATGAACCACCGATAGTACCCTGCTAAACCCAGCAGAGAGCGTACCTGCATTTTTGTTTGGGGGGGGGGTCGGAACTTCTTTCAGGGCATCTACCTTGTCGGCTAGTGGCCTTACTTTTCCACTGTCCACTGCATACCCTAAGTATTTGGTTTCCGCCTTACCTAAGGCACATTTCTTAGGGTTGGCTGTGAGCCCGGCCTCTCTTAGAGATTTGAGGATCGCTTTCAGCCTATTTAGATGAGCCCGCCAGTGTTTACTATAAATTACAATGTCATCAAGGTAGGCTGCGGCATAAGCCCTATGAGGTCTCAGCACTTTATCGATGAGTCTCTGAAACGTGGCGGGGCTCCATGCAGTCCAAATGGCATTGTCACAAACTGGTATAAACCCATGGGAGTGGCAAAGGCTGTTTTACATTTGGACTTTTCCTCTAAAGGTATTTGTCAGTATCCTTTTAAGTCCAGCGTGGATATATATTCCGCGTTACCAAGGGCGTCAATTAACTTGTCCACCCTTGGCATCGGATATGCTTCAAACTTCGATACTGCATTGACCTTTCGGAGGTCCACACAAAATCTTACCTTCCCACCGGGTTTAGGGACCATAACTAGTGGACTACACCACTCACTGCATGATTCCTCAATCACGCCTAAGTGTAACATTTCTTGTATCTCCTTCTCTACCAGGGCCTTACGTCTTTCAGGCAACCTATAAGCACGGGAACGTACTTTTACCCCAGGTGCTGTCTCTATCACATGTGAAACTAAATTAGTTTGCCCTGGTAAATCAGAAAAAACATCATTGAATTGAGTAATTATTTCTAACAAGTCCCCTTTTTGTTCAGAGGACAATTGTCTACCCATTGGGATTTTCTCGTCACCACAGATGTTTCCCCGTGGGGGCTGAGGACCCAGTTCCCTTTCCTCCTCCACCGGGTGGATGAATAGAGACCGCTGCACCTTCCAGGGTTTCAGCAAGTTCACATGGTAAATTTGTTTCCTTCCTGGACCCTGGTTGAGCAATCTCGTAATCCACATCACCTGTGCGGCGGAGTACTTCGAATGGGCCCTGCCATTTGGCTAGGAGTTTGCTCTCACAACTGGGTAACAATAACATTACCTGGTCTCCAGGGTGAAACACTCTCATACGAACATTTTGATTGTAATGCCTCTCCTGACTGTCCTGGGCTGATCTAAGTTTCTCCCTAGCAAAATGGCCGACCACATCTAGGCACTTCCTAAGGTCCAATACATATTGCAGGGTATTCTTAGAAGGGGACCACTGTTCCTCCCAGGACTCCTTTAGGAGGTCTAGGATACCCCAGGGTTGGCGGCCATACAGCAGTTCAAATGGAGGGAATCCCGTAGTGGCCTGGGGAACTTCCCGCACTGCAAACAGCAGAAAAGGGAGAAGTTCATCCCAGGCTCTCTTCTCTAAATCTACAAATTTTCTCAGCATCCCTTTTAGAGTTCGGTAAAATCTTTCCACCAATAAGTCAGTCTGTGGATGGTAGACCGATGTCCAAACAGACTTGACCTCTAGTAATTTTAAGACATCCTGCATCAGTTTATCCATAAAATTTGTACCTTGGTCTGTCAACATAACCTGTGGAAGTCCAACTCGTGAGAACAGCTCCAACAACTTGTTGGCTACTTGCTTTGCCGTTGCTGTCCTCAGGGGGAACGCCCCAGGATATCTTGTTGCATAGGCAACTATTACGAGAATAAACCTGTGTCCTTTCGCAGAAGGTTCTAGAGGTCCTACCAAGTCTACTCCAATCCTCTCAAAGGGAACTGACACCAAGGGTAGAGGAACCAAGGGGGCTGGTTTTTGTCCCTTCAGACTAGTTAGCTGGCACTCAGGACATGCCGCACATAACTTAGCAATATCACTATGAATCTCTGGCCAATAGAAATACAGTCCAAGGTTTTATCCCTACCAAGGTGACCACCCCAAGGGACAGTATGGGCTAGGGTGAATACAGATTTAACAAACGCCTTGGGAACCAATATTTGTCTGGTGACCTACCCTGTTTGTGTCTGCCTATTCACCCTATACAGGATATCATTTGACAATTCAAAATGGGGGAATACTATCACCCCCTGTGCATTCAATATCTGCTCATCAATTTTTACCACTTTATCATATTGTCTAGCAAGGACTTGGTCTTCCCTTTGCCTCTGGCGAAAAATCAGGGAGGTATAGGTCTGGTAAATCTCCAGGGCCCATATCCCCCTCCTTCTGGCCATCCCCAGCCATCACTTGTGACTTCTGGCTACTAGTACGGTCACCTTGAGACCCAGATTTCTGCAGCCAGTCCTGTTTGTCAGAGAGTCTCTGCTTTTGAGTCTTTTGAACCCGGTGTCTACTGGGGAAAAGGTCTGCCGAGAAGGGGAACAGTTTACCAGGATTCTCCTGAGCCATAGAATATGGCTCCTCGTGAGAGACTGGAGCCATTAGGTCTGAAAAGAAAGGCCAGTCCCGACAAAGCACAACAGGGGCAGGGAGCCAAGGAGCGACTCCTACTCCGAGGTAGGCCTCCTTACCTTTTACCTGTAGCCGGATTTTGGCCGTCGGATGCCGTTTTACATTCTTTACTCCATGGGGAGTCAAAGGAACACATGTTAGGCAGTAACAGTTCCTGGAAGACCAACATTTTCCCAGAGCCTGAATCTACAAGGGCCTGGACGGTTTTACCCCCAATCTGGGCTGGAAGTAGCCAGGGCTTGTAATTTTCTCCAGTGAAGACCGAGGCGATGGTCCTGCTGAAGGAACAATCCATCTGTGGACAGTTCACATGCCAGTGGCCTTGTTCTCCGCAGGCGGAACATGGAGAGGGTTCCCTCGCAGGAGGGTGCCGCGGATAGCGCTCCACTGGACCGGATACTGCAAACCAGGCATCTGGTGGGTCCTGTGGGCGACGTCCTCGGAAGTTCCTCTCATTTGGCGACAAGCCAACATCAGGAAGGGGATGAAGGTCTCGGCGGTGCCCGGCGTTTTGACTTTTTCCTTGTTGGAAGGACTGCTCTTTTCGTGGCACTTGGCGGTTGCATATGGAGGGGCTGTAGTTTCCCCGTTGTTCCGATCTCCCTCTTTGGGTGTCTGCAAGTGCTGGTGAAGTTGAATCCATCGGGTCCAGAGCACTCTCTTGATCCTCGGCCCCAAGGAAATTCTCAACGAGTCGGACCGCCAAAGCTAGGGTTTCAGCAGCATGACGTTTTACCCACGAGCATGCGGAAGGGGGTATTATCTGTAGGAATTGTTCGAAAACAATTTGCTCAAGAATTGCCTCATTAGTGTGCTCCTCAGGTTGTATCCAGCGGTTTCACAAGTTCAATAACCGCTGAGCGAGGACCCGGGGTCTCATCTTAGCGGTGTACTTCAGGTTCCGGAACTGCTGCCGGTAGGTCTCTGGGGTCAGTCCTAAGCTATCCAGTATGGTGGCTTTTACTTGTTGGTAGTTCCTTTGCATTATCTGCTGGGAGGCCCTGATATGAGGCCTGGGCTTCTCCTATGAGGAGCGGGGCCAAAGCAGTTGCCCAGCGATCTGCAGACAAGCCCTGAGCTTTGGCAACCCTTTTAAACGTCAGTAGAAAAGCCTCTGGATCCTCGTTTGGAGCCCTTTTCCTCAGGAGGACCGGGGGTTTGTTCGCAAGTTCTGGACTGGCAGACCCCTGGAATTGGGTCAGCAGCCTGGCCATCCGCTCATCCTGTGCTGCCTGCTGCTGGGTTAGGAGCTGGGTTTGCTGCTGCAATAGTATTTGGGCCTGCTCCTGCATTAACAGTCCCTGCTGTTTGGTCTGCTCCTGCATTAACAGTCCCTGCTGTCTGGTCTGCTCGCACAGAAACTCTATTAAAAATTCTTCCATTTTTTTTGTGTGTGGCCCTTCAACTACAGGGGCCTCTCAACATCCCGGCACTTCTGACACCATATGTTGCAGGGTACATGCAACCACACGCGGGTTTTCTTGATAAGGCTTATTTATTGAACCTTAAAAAATACAGCACACAAACAAAACAGCTTCTTGTCAGCATACAAAAACCAAAATAGCTTATTTTCAGCATGCAGGACACAGACAGTTAATCAAACATGTTCTTTGAAAACAGACCTTGTAGCAGTAATCTTACTTGAGCATTTCACTCCTGTCTCCTGACCAGCTAGCCTGCATGTGTGTACAGCCTGGGGGTTTTAAAACACCTTGATGGGGGTTAACCTCCTCACTGCTGCACTGCAGACCTACACATAGGTCTGCCAGGCATATGGCTGGTGGCTTTTATTCACCCTGTCACAGGCACCCATACTGGACCTCGTTGCCTTACCAGAGGTGTCCGTCCCTGATTTCTATGGGCCCACTATGTGTATGGACATGCTGTCCCCTACTGTGTCCCTTCGCCAAGGCCATAACTTCGGATTTGATACTCCCTAAATATCAGAGGCCAAAGGAGGCGGACTCATCTTCAACTGCCAGTACCACAACCAAGAATTACGTAAACACTGCTACCAGCTCTTTCGAATTGCTTGGGATAACAAGCCTGGTTCGTATCAAAAGTACTGCTTCAATATCTTGCAGTGAACCCTCCCGCCCAATATCCTCGCTAACCATCACCCGGAATTTCTTGGGAGCTAAAGACTCTTGCAAGTTCCTACATGCTGATTCCAGCAAAGTCATTGCCTGTCCTGAAGGCCTCTCTGCCATTCATGTCCTACAATCGGTGTTTTGTGTCCCATACTCTTGGACTATTGCTATGCACCGGACACCTGGCTGCTGTCCTTCTGATGTCCCTGTTCCGGAGTCTCCTGTCCTTTCACAGCTTGTAAAGCGTAGCTAACCACAAACAAAGTGCGACCACGGTGCTGAGGCAGGGAATTGAGTAACGCTGATCAACAGCCACGTGGGCATGTCTAGAGTGTAGAGCAGTCGTTCAGGCCAGGTCAGGATGGTAGAATAGTTTTAAGGTACTTGCCTGGTTCAGGAGCAGAGAGTTGCGGATCGTCAGTATGCGTAGTCAGGTTCACGATTGGAGAGTATCGGATAGTCGGGGTACGTAGCCAGGTTCTGGATACGAGATGGTAGGATCGTCGGAGTACTTAGCCAAGGTCAGGACAGGAGCCAGGAGAATGGTCAGACAAGCCAGATCAGGAGTAGAGAGAAGCGGAGTCCAAGGTTCTAGCAGGGTTCAGGCAACAAGAGGTTCATCAGCAAGCAAGGCAAGGTTCAGGAACACGGATGTGGCAAGGCACGGCGTCACAATTACTATGCTCAGCAATGGTTGGACGCAGGCTGAGGAGCCTCCAATAGCCAGCCAGGGCGGAACCAGGAAGTGGAAGTGTATTGGCTGCTGGTGCATACAGGTGTGCCCTAGGATGCAGCCTAATCAGGGTTGTGTATAGAACTGCTCGCGCGCCATCCCACGCACGTTACGGAGGCCAGGGGGCAGAGCTTGAGTAGTGCGTCACTCCCACGCCGATTCCTGGGACCAGAAGGGACGGGAACTGTTGCGTGCCAACCCGCGCGCGTCATGGAGGTCGAGGGGCGCGGTCTGACTCGCACGTCACCAGAGAGGCTGGACGAGCATCCACGTTGTATGACAGTGCGAGGGGCGGGGCCAGGGTCCTGCAGATGCATGACCAGACAGCGCAGGATCCGCGCGTGCATCAGAGAACCAGAGGAGTGTGCATCTGAGTGTCTGCTGCCGAAGAACCAGAGAGATGAGGAGGCGGTCTTTGGCCGCCAGGATGGCGAATCCTCACAGTACCCCACCCCCTCTAGGAGCGACCTCCGGGCGACACCACGAAGGGTTGTCCAGAAATTTTGTATGAAAATTACGCGCGCTGCGTGAACCCGGTGACTCGGAATCCAGGACCTTTCTTCAGGATCGAAACCTCTCCAATGCACCAGATAGTGCAGTGATCCTCTGGAAATCTTGGAATCCAGAATGGATTGAATCTGATATTCAGGTTGACCTTGGACCATAAGTGGAGAAGTAGAAGAAACTGGAACTGAGAAATCATTAGAAACCACGGGTTTAAGAAGAGATACATGAAATACTGAGGGGATCCTCATAGCGGGTGGGAGATCGAAACGGTATGAGACCGGATTGATCTTCTCAGAAATGGAGTAAGGTCCAAGAAATCTGGGTGCGAATTTCATGGATGGGACCTTGAGCTTGATATTTTTTGAGGAGAGCCAGACCTTGTCGCCAGGTTTAAAGTCCAGAGCAGGTTTGCGATGGAGGTCTGCCTGCGTTTTCTGTTTGTTGACTGCTTGCCTGATGTTGACCTGGATCTTTCTCCAAAGGTCCTTTAGCTCCTTAATCCTCTCATCTGCCGTTGAGACCCCTGAGGAAGGTAATACCATAAGAAGAGTAGATGGGTTAAATCCTTAATTGACATAGAAGTGAGATTCTAACGTGGAATCACTGTGTGCGTTATTGTGAGCGATCTCTGCCCAGGGTAGGAGTTCAGCCCAGTCATCTTGTGAGTCTGACACAAAACAACGTATATTGTTCGAGCGACTGATTAGTCCTCTCCGTTTGACCATTGGTCTGTGGATGGTATCCAGATGAAAAATGGGGAGCTATACCAAGCTGAAGACAAAAGGATCGCCAGAACCGGGAAATAAACTGTGAGCCTCTGTCTGAGACGATTACCATGGGTACTCCGTGTAAACAAAAAATCTCCTTAATAAAGTCATCAGCTAGCCTGGGAGAATTAGGAAGAACCTTGAGGGGTATGAAGTGAGCCTGTTTTGAGAGTCGGTCCACTACCACAAGAATTCTTTCCATACCCTTGGAGATAGGTAACTCGACAATGAAATCCATGGATAAGTGTGTCTATGGTCGGTCAGGAACAGGAAGAGGCTGAAGAAGACCAGAGGGAGAGGTCCTGGGTGTTTTAGTCCAGGCATATGTGGGGCACGCAGCTATGACATTTTTAACATCCTTTTGCATCTCTGGCCACCAAAAAGTTTGAGAAATAAGGTCCAGTGTCCTCTTGATGCCAGGATGGCCTGAAGATCTGGAGGAATGACTCCACTCAAGGACCTTCTTTCTATGTTGGGCAGAAGTGAAGAGACGATCTTGAGGAGCCGAGATGCCAGGAGGAATATGACTCTGTTGACGAACAATGTCCTTAAGATCTCCAAATGAGGAGGCCGAGAGAATACATTTGGGAGAAAGAATTGGTTTCTGCTGATCTTCAGAGTTATCGTCTATAGAAAATTGACGGGATAATGCGTCAGCCTTGATATTTTTTGATCCAGGAAGATAAGAAATTATGAAATTGAATCTGGAGAAGAATAGTGACCATCTGGCATGACGCGCTCCAAGGCGACGAGCTCCTTCGATGTAAAGTAAGTTCTTATGATCCGTGAGGATTGTTATAGGGTCGTCAGTGCCCTCCAGAAGGTGTCTCCATTCTTTGAGTGCCAGTTTAATGGCTAAAAGTTCACGGTTCCCAATATCGTAGTTGCATTCAGCCGGATAAATTTTTTTTCGAAAAGAAGGCACAAGGGTGCAACCTGGACAAATGATTCTTCCTTTGGGAGAGAACAGTACCTACCCCAACATCGGAAGCGTCAACTTCAAGCGTAAACGGAAGTTGGGGATCAGGGTGAACGAGAAGAGGAGCGGATACAAAAGCTTTCTTAAGAAGAGAAAAAGATTGAAGGGCCGCTGGGGACCAGGAGGCCGGGTCTGCTCCTTTCTTGGTTAATTCGGTCAAAGGAGCTACTAGAGAAGTGACATTTTGGGTGACTAGACGATAATAATTAGAAAATCCAAGAAAGCGCTGAACTGCCTTGAGAGTCGTGGTTGAGGCCAATCCAGGACTGCTCTGACCTTGGCAGGATCTATGATGAGACCGGTGTCTGATATGATATATCCCAAAAAACTGGTAGATGTCTGATGGAAATGACATTTTTCAAGTTTGGCAAAAGTCTATTCTCGCGTAACCGGAGAAGTACCTGTATTACGTGAGAGACATGTTCTTGAATGGATTTAGAAAAAATTAGAATGTCATCGAGATAGATGATTACAAAGAAGTTGAGAAGGTCTCTAAAAACTTTATTTACAAAGTCCTGAAACACGGCTGGGGCATTGCATAGACCAAAAGGCATGACCAAGTACTCATAATGTCCACCCCTGGTGTTGAAAGCAGTCTTCCATTCATCACGCTGGCGGATCCTGACAAGATTATAGGCACCACATAAATCTAATTTAGGGAAGATGTTAGCTCCTTGTAATCGATCGAATAATTCAAAAATGAGAGGCAGACGAAACGATTTCACAGTGATTTTGTTAAGGGCTCGGTAGTCTATGTAATGGCGTAGGCTCCTCCTATATATACTCTGTCTGCTTCCAACTTTTGCTGAGCATAGTCATTGTGGCGCCGTGCCTTGCCACATCCGTGTTCCTGAACCTTGCCTTGTCTTGCTTACTGATTAACCTCTTGTTGCCTGAACCCTGCAAGTACCTTGGACTCTGCTTCTCTCCACCCCTGATCCGGCTTGTCTGACCATTCTCCTGGCTCCTGTCCTGACCTTGGCTAAATACTCAGACGATCCGACTATCTCCAATCCTGAACCTGGCTACGTACCCCGACTATCCGATACTCTCCAAACCTGAACCTGGCTACGCACACTGACGATCTGCAACTCTCCGCTCCTGAACCTGGCAAGTACCTTAAACTAGTCTACCATCCGTAATCCTGACCTGGCTTGAACGACTACTCTACACTCTAGGTGCGGCCGCGTGGCTGTGGGTCAGCGTTACTCAATTCCCTGCCTCAGCACCGCGGTCGCGCTTCATTTGTGGTGAGCTATGCGTTACAGTATGCTCAGCCACACAAACTTCGACCCCGCTGAGGTAAGAAGAGCTCTGTGCACGCACATGAGCTACCTTTCTAGTATTGAGAAAAAATTGAGGCTAGTGACCAAAACGTGCACTCCCTGCAGGAGAACTTTAAAATTTTCACTCAAACTCTACAGGAACCTCGCTCTCCCCTTGCTCCTGCAATTCCTGAGTCTGCCACCATGTCTTCTCCTCACTTTCCTCAAGAACCCCGGTTACCCACCCCCAATCGTTATGGAGGTGATCCCCACGAGTGCCGAGGTTTTCTTAATCTTTGCTTTATACAATTCGAAATGAATCCTTCACGCTTCACTTCTCCTCTGTAAGGAATCCACTACTGGCTTTGACTATAGCCTTACAGAATCATGCAGTTGCAAGCTTCCCCTGGCAATCAAAGGCACATGTGCTGCCTCTCAATTGCAGCTTCTGTCCTGTGCTACATCATTGGAGGAATACTCACACACCCTCCTCCTGTGATTGGATCTCCGCCCTTTATATTCTAGGCGTTGGCTCTGAACCAGCGCCGAGCATAACTATTCTTATCTCTATGTTACTGACTCTGCCACAAACCACCCCAGGCCTCTCTCCTAGCGTTCTTACCTTCCAAGTTCCTGAGTATCCAGAGGCCTGGTCCTGGACGTCTGTGCTGAAGCGTTGTTGCCAGCACTGGCCTGCTGCTATCTCCGTGCAGTGGCCTACCCCGGACGTCTGTGCTGAAGCGTTGATGCCAGCACTGGTAACTGCTGCATTCCCTCGTAGCAGTGGCTACCCTTCCTGTCCTGTGGCCTGCCGCTATTCTCCTGTAGTGGCCTATCCTGGACGCCTGTGCTGAAGCGTTGATGCCAGCACTGGTACTGCTGCATTCCCTCCTAGCAGTGGATACCTTTCCTGTCCTGCGGCCTGCTGCTATCCTCCTGCAGTGGCCTGTCCTGGACCTCCGTGCTGAAGCATTGATGCCAGCACTGGTACTGCTGCATTCCCTCATAGCAGTAGATACCTTTCCTTTCCTGCGGCCTGCTGCTATCCCCTTGCAGTGGCCTGCCTTGGACTTCTGTGCTGAAGCGTTGGTTCTTCCCGACGCTGCCCTGCGGTGAACTTCGGCCAGCCTGCTGTCTCCTCCTGCTGAGATCGGCGTCATGGGCCGAGGCCGTACCTCGCGCAGAAGCCACCCCCGCGCTCACGCTCCTAAGCTGAAGCGGGGAAATCCTGACTACCTGTTGCCGAACTCCTGCTTCCATAACGACGATGCTGCCTTCTCCAATCCTGACCCTGCGATGTACGACTACGAACTGCGCACTCCGGATCAGTCTGCGTGGACTCAGGTCGGTGATTATATAACCCCACCTCAGCCCCGCGGTCCGGTCCCGGTTTGTGGCGAGCATCGGCGTAACATCCTCGCACCAAAGTGGCGTATATTATGTCTCTCCTTACAGATGATGCCCTTGCCTGGGCTTCTCTCATCTGGGAGTGAAGACCCGACCTTATGCAGGATATTGCTGCCTTCACAAGTTAGTTCCGGAAGGTGTTTGATACACCAGACCGTAAGGTATCTGCTGCTTCGGTGCTATTTCATGTGTCTCAACGTAACCGCACTGTTGCCAGATATGCACTTGAATTTAGGACTATAGCTGCTGAAACTGACTGGAATGATGTAGCCCTGTCTGCGGCCTTCTGGCAAGGATTATCAGAGACCTTGAAGGATGAGACTGGGTTAATAAAAAAGAGAGAATCTGTCATGCGCTAACAAATCTGGACAGGGATCATCTGCTTAAATACAAAACAAAAGAATAAAAAAATAAATTTCATCAGATGGTGCCATTCATTACACAATATAATGAGATGACACCAAAGATTAGGCAGAATATTAATAAGTATTGGCCAATTCTCCTAAGGGATAATACCCTAGTCAAAATTCTCCCTCCTAAACCTACTATCATTTTCACTAGGGTCACAAATTTAAAATCTAAATTGGCTCCAAGTTGCCCACTTAATTATTCTAAACAAACTGCTAAATTAGAAAAAGGTTTTTTTAAATGTAGTAAATGTTTTGCATGTTCACATAGTTGTACAACTAAGATATTTAGATCTAATGTAACTCATAATATTTACCCTATTAGGTCATTTATTAACTGCCACACAACTTATGTGATATACTTACTCCAATGCCCCTGTGGCTTACAATATGTTGGGCGGACAAGTAGAACGTTCCAACGGAGGGTATATGAGCATATATACAATATAAAAAAGGGATTAGTCACCCATAGTGTGTCCCACCACTTCCTCACACATCATAATCAAAATCCCAAGGTGTTAATGTGTCAGGCTATTGAGACCATCCAAGCCAGTACAAGAGGTGGGAATAGATTGCAGAGATGCAGTGTGCGTGACGCATACTGGATCTATGAATTACAGACTCTCTCTCCAAGAGGTCTTAATATTGACTTTGAATTAGGAACATTTTTATAATATTATGAAGTCATTTTGTTTAAATACATGCAAACATTTGCTCTGACGTTTTATATTTATTTTTATTACATCAGTTTGATGGTTGTTTTATGTTGTCATGTGTAGATAATTGTTTCATATTGTTCTTTATGTTTTTTGTTCATGCAAAGCTGTTCTAATATCAGTGTTTTGTATATTATGTGTCAAGGAGGTATCGCTTTAAGAAATGTCTTGATTGATTGGCCAATCAGATTAGTCTGGTATGGAAATATACCAGGGCACCACTGACATCACTCATTCCCCTGAGGAAGTGTGCGCAAGCGCACGAAATGCGTAGGGTTTTTTCATTACTGTTGGACTTTTTGATGTTGAGAGAACTGAGTGCAGAGAGCTGATCCTTTGGAGCTGAATCAAGAAGAACCTCCGCTAGAAAATCCCACCGAGAGTCCCGCCTACCTGTGACGGAGCATCCGGTACCTAGTATCCGGTGACGTCACTTCCGGTTTCGAGGAGCACGGTGTTTGGAGGATAGTTGCAGTTACTTCAATTTCTCAGCCCAGGGAGGACAGATTACATCGGTCTATTCGGCCTCACTGCTTGTGTTCTAGAGCCGTCCTGTGAGTAGCTTTCTAGTTTTACTCTGCCGGACTGGCTCCATCAGTGTCTCATCGTTCCACATTTTATTATTTTATAGTTGTATTAAACAATTTTTATTTTTCAGCTTTGCGTTTGTGTGTCTTGTCTGTGCTGGTTTGTGAGTCTATGTCTGTTAAGATTTTTTGTTAGCTGTGTTGCACTAAATTCTGTGTTCTTTTCATTTCATGTTCCACAATATACGGAGGAATCTACATCAATACAACCCTTGATTACAAGTTGTCATCATTGGGACTTGAACTATTTCATCTGGATATCCAGGACTAACTCCTAATTGGACTAATTAGGCGCCGGTATCTCTTTTCTTTTGTTTCTGTTTTTTTCTGATTGTACTATCAGTGTCCCACCAGGCTGCCTCAGACCCCACGGGGGTTGCTCTTATTTAGAGTGTACAGACTATCACTTCATCATTAGCGCTATTCTACATCGCCTCTTTTTTCTTTGTTTGTGTTTTGTACAATTGATATAAGCTGCTTTATTTAGATTTTATTTTTATTCTATTCACTTATCACGTACTAGTTTAGTATTATAATGAGTTCTTTATTTTCATTAAGGGCACGTAGGAATGTTAATGTTGTTCATATTTTTAGTGATCCAAACTCTATTCATGTTACTGATAATATTACAGATGATTTTCATCCAATATTGGCTCAATTGGAGAGAACCCTCACCATAGAAAGTAGACAATGGTGGGAGGTTACCACACTTAGCAAATATTTGGAAAATCACCTTATCCCTAGAGGATTGAGAGTTTCAAAATCACCTACATCTGATACACACAATGTTGTTTTCATGAAGGAGTGGAACGAAATTTTAGATTTATGTTCCTTCTCCTTAATGAAACTATTTATTTATCATCGTAAAAAATTTCAGATTTCCAAGGGCAATTGGAGCCTTTTAAAGATAGCAATGAATTGCTTCTATTGGAGCCTACTATAAAAAAAAAGGCTAGATCAGATGGAACTGGAAATTGTTCAAAATAAGCAAAGGATTTTTTTCAGGGATAAAAATGACTATGACACGGGAATCCAGCGCACCTGGAATAAGAAATCAAAAGAGAATCAAGCTAAAAAATTAGAAAATAAAAAAACGGCTACTAAGGAGGATAACTCAACAATCTAATCCTGACTCACATGAGTCCCTTACTCATGTGTTTCTATATTTTTCCTCAACCATAAATCATCCGGTACAGAGGTATCTCTTAAATTTTTTAAACCTTTGGGCTCTTGGGCAAGGAGACACAGACGGATAATATACAGATAAAAAGTATCTTGTACTTACCCAGCCTGTGGCTTCTCGTCCCACTCTGACACCAAATGAAAATATATTCTCTACGGCGCTGCATATGAATCGTCTCTCGTACTCTGGACTGATCACCTCCGGAGGCTTTACCCCACACTTAAAGTGCTGGACAGGAAAATGGCGACGAGCAGCTCGGAGAAGTAGTAATTGAGTCAGACACCAGTGAGCTTAGTCAAAAACTCTCCTGTTTAATAATAGTTTACAGTCAGGTTATATAGCAAGCAAGCGTAGAAAAAACACATACAGTGAGAATCTTACTTCCCTTTCTGGTTATCTCAAAAAGTGACAGCTGGAAAGTTTTACGATTTGGAAAGTAGTCTGGGTGCTAGACTTTGGAGGCTGTAAAGGAAGCGTCATTCTTCTTGTTGTTTAAGATATTTCATTGTCTAAGACATTTCTTAATTTCAGGCTCAGCACGGCTGGCTAAACTTCCTGTTTCTACATGGTGAAATAAGTCTGTACAAACATTAGTTTTCAAATTATTTTCAAATTATGCACTTCCTTCCACCAGCCTCATCATGTCTCTAACTCTATTCATATTTCGCCATCTCTCCTTACTTCACCACTTCTCAGTTCACATGAACTCCTTTATTACCTGCGCCCTCTGTCACCACACAGCTATACACCCTGCACTAAAACACACCCCTACAAATCATCCTCACACATTCTCTTTCTGTCCATGCTTCTCCTCCTCGCTTCTGGGGATATCTCTCCCAATCCTGGTCCCTGTCTTATTTCTACTTGCTCTCGTCCTCGCCTCCCACATGCAACTTCTACTCCTTCTGATGTTAACCCCTCCAACCTCATACCCATCCCCTGCCACCCTCCCTCCTCTCTCCCTTTCTCCTGTGCCCTTTGGAATGCTCTCTCCCTTTCTAACAAGTTCCTCTCTGTACATGACTTCTTTCTCTCTCACTCTCTGCTCCTATTTGCTATAACTGAGATTTGGCTCACTCAGTCTGACTCTGCTCTGGAAGCTGCCCTCTCCTATGGTGGCCTTTCCTTCTCCCACACTCCACGCCCTGATGGCAGGGGTGGAGGCGTGGGGCTCCTGCTCTCCTCTCTCTGCCGCTACCGAACAGTTCCTATTCCCCCCTCTCTTGCTTTTCCCTCCTTTGAGGCTCACACAGTCCAGATCTTCTCTCCTCTCCCGGTCCATGTGGCGGTCATCTATCGCCCACCTACCTCTACTCATCCCCCTTCTGCCTTTCTCTCTCACTTTGAATCCTGGCTCTCTTTCTTCCTCTCCTCAGACTCCCCTGTTCTTCTCCTTGGGGACTTAAATTGCCACATTGATGACCCCTCTCTCCCTTGGGCTTCCCGCTTTCTTTCTCTAATCTCTTCTTTTGGCCTTCAACAGTGGACTGAAGCCAGCACCCACAAGGATGGACACTACCTAGACCTGGTTTTCACTAAAAACTTCTCTCTCTCCGACTTCTCCATTTCCCCTGTTCCTCTCTCTGACCATCACCTCATCTCATTTTCTCTCTCTCGCTTCTCTCCATCTCCATCTTGCCCTCGTTTTTGCAGAAACCTGTGCTCTATTAACCTACCAGCTCTTGATTCCACTTTACGCTCCTCCCTCTCCTCTCTCAGTTCTGCTTCAGACCCTGACAACTTGGTCAGGAACTACAACTCTGCCTTATCTTCCTCTCTTGATCTTCATGCCCCGCTTTCTCTCTGCCGTCCTCGCCCTTCTAACCCCAGACCCTGGCTAAACTCCCACACACGCATGCTGCGTTCCTACACTCGTTCCTCTGAATGCCTCTGGAGGAAATCTCATACGCTCGCAGACCTCATTCACTACAAATTTATGCTATCCTGTTTCAACTCTGCCCTCTCGCAGGCTAAACAAACCTACTTTTCATCACTAATCAACACACACAAGTCTAACCCACGCCGTCTCTTTTCTGTCTTTGACTCTCTACTCAGACCACCCTCAGCTGCCTCCTCTTCTTCCTCCATCTCACCTCAGAACTTTGCTGACTTTTTTAAGGTAAAGGTGGAGTCCATACGGCAGAACATCCCATCTGTTGCCTCCTCCCATCCCACAATGCTTCCCAACTCTCCTCCTGCCTTTCTTGACTCTTTTTCCGCTATCTCGGAGGAGGATGTGTCACTGCTGATCTCCTCTTCTCCCTCTACCACTTGCCCTCTTGATCCCATTCCCTCCCATCTCCTAAAACCTCTTGCTCCTTCTATAATCCCTATGCTCACACAGATCTTTAACTCTTCCCTCTACTCTGGTACCTTTCCATCATCCTTCAAGCATGCAACCGTTATACCATCACTCAAAAACAGCAAGCTTGACCCTACCTGTCCTAACTATCGACCTGTCTCCCTCCTGCCTTTTGCCTCCAAACTCCTTGAACGTCTTGTATTCTCTCGATTGCTACACTTTCTCAACACCTATTCTCTCCTAGACCCTCTACAATCTGGCTTCCGCACTGCTCACTCTACTGAAACAGCCCTCACTAAAATAACTGACAACCTCCACGCTGCCAAAGACAGAGGTCATTACACTCTGCTCATATTACTCAACCTCTCTGCAGCATTCGACACCGTGGACCACCCTCTTCTCCTTCACATTCTCCATACTCTTAGTATTCGGACCAAAGCTTTATCCTGGATCTCCTCTTACCTCTCCCATCGTACCTTCAGTGTCTCTTTTGTTAACACCTCCTCCTCCTCTATTGATCTCTCTGTGGGGGTACCCCAGGGCTCTGTCCTGGGACCCCTTCTCTTTTTTCTCTACACACTCTCTCTAGGTGACCTAATCACATCTTTTGGGTTTAAATATCACCTCTATGCTGACGACACACAAATTTACCTTTCAACCCCTGACCTTACACCTGCTATACAGACCAAAGTTTCTGAATGCCTCTCTGGAATATCATCCTGGATGGCCATCCGCCGACTGAAACTCAACATGGCAAAAACAGAGCTCCTTATACTTCCTCCCAAACCTGGCCCTACTACCTCCTTCCACATTGCTATTGGAAATACGATCATTCACCCAGTAGCCCAAGCACGCTGCCTAGGGGTTACACTTGATTCCTCTCTCTCATTCTCCTCTCATATTCGAAACGTTTCTAAAACTTGTCGCTTTTTCCTCCGCAATATCACAAAGATACGCCCTTTCCTCTGTTACTCAACTGCTAAAACTCTGACTCAGGCCCTCATTCTCTCATGTCTCGATTACTGTAACCTCCTGCTGTCCGGCCTTCCTACCTCTCACCTGTCTCCCCTACAATCTATCCTAAACGCTGCTGCCAGAATCACTCTACTCTTTCCTAAATCAGTCTCCGCATCTCCCCTCCTGAAATCCCTCTCCTGGCTTCCAATTAAATCACGTATCTCACACTCAATTCTCCTGCTCACTTTTAAAGCTTTACATTCTTCTGCCCCTCCTTACATCTCAGCCCTAATGTCTCACTATGCACCATCCCGACTCTTGCGTTCTTCTCAAGGATGTCTTCTTTCTGCCCCCTTTGTATCTAAAGCTCTCTTCCGCCTTAAACCTTTCTCACTTTCTGCCCCACACCTCTGGAATGCCCTTCCCCTCAATACCCGACTAGCCCCCTCACTATCCACCTTTAAGACTAACCTGAAGACACATCTGCTTAAAGAAGCATATGAGTAGCACTGGATAATCATGGACACATGACACATTAAGCTTGGCCCCTGCAGACGCACTTACTAGTATTCCCTCCTACTGTCTCTGTACGTTCTCCCTACCTACCAATTAGATTGTAAGCTCCTCGGAGCAGGGACTCCTTCCTTAATGTTACTTTTTGCAGTATGTCTGAAGCACTTACTCCCATGATCTGTTATTTATATTATTTGTTATTTATATGATATGTATTACTACTGTGAAGCGCTATGTACATTTATGGCGCTATATAAATAAAGACATACAATACAATACAATAAGTTCATTAGTTCAGCCACCCAGTAAGTAAGTGGGTAAAAGGTCAATCTGACATCTGACTCAAAAGCACAGTGGCATACTGGCATTATTTAGTCCCTGAGATTTAAGTGTTAGTAAAAATGGTTTTATAGCAATCAAAATGGAGTCCCCCCTTGATACACACATTATCAATCCCTCCTTTTGTCATAAAATGACAATCCCTAGGATACAGGGGTCTCGTACTGGATTTGAATATTATCATAATCCACTAAAGGCATCGGGACACTGGTGGTCGTAGTCCTCGAGTTATATGTTACATTCGGGAAACTAGGAATAGGGGCATTAACGTCCAGTGAAGCATATGTGTGATTAACTGACTTAACAGAAGGCATAATCATTTTACATAAAGATGAACACATTACTTTGCAGCATGAAAAAATAACAACTAATACTATAATCATGCAAGTGATAAATATCAGTCCCATAATAATCTTCTTTCCCAACTCTCCAATCCATGCGCCTAACCCAAATGTCCAATCAAACTGATCAACTCTCTCAGTAATGTCTGCAACAAGACTTTTGATGTTGGCCATATGATTCTGCACAGATTTTGAATGATCAGATCGATTAAAACAGCACATTCCCTCAAAATCCTGACATCCATGCTCATGTTTAAGCAAAAGATAATCAATTGCAGTATTATAATGAGTTCTTTATTTTCATTAAGGGCACGTAGGAATGTTAATGTTGATCATATTTTTAGTGATCCAAACTCTATTCATGTTACTGATAATATTACAGATGATTTTCAACTGTTGGCTCAGTTGGAGAGAACCCTCACCATAGAAAGTAGACAATGGTGGGACTGAGCAAATATTTGGAAAATCACCGCATCCCTAGAGGTTTGAGAGTTTAAAAATCACCTACATCTGATACACACAATGTTGTTTTCATGAAGGAGTGGAACAAAATTTTAGATTTATGTTCCTTCTCCTTAATGAAACTATTGATTTATCATCGTAAAAAATCCTTAATTCAACTGGATGAGCAAATTTCAGATTTACAAGAGCATGGGGGCCTTTTAAAGATAGCAATGAATTGCTTCTATTGGAGCCTACTATAAAAAAAAAGGCTAGATCAGATGGAACTGGAAATTGTTCAAAATAAGCAAAGGAAATTTTTCAGGGATAAAAATGACTATGACACTGGAATCCAGCGCACCTGGAATAAGAAATCAAAAGAGAATCAAGCTAAAAAATTAGAAAATAAAAAACCAGCTACTAAGCAGGATAACTCAACAATAGGTGAGAAAATTGGAAGAGCCCATAGGGGTAAAACAGCTCAGAAAGGGTCTACGTATGAGTTCAAAAGACCAAGTAATAATATTCTAATTCCCACACCAGTTGTGGAGGTCAAATTACCTACACATGATAAAAATCTTTATCTTCAACAAAAAAAAGCAAAAGAACGTTATGACGCATTGATCAAATCACAACAAGCGCCTATTACTATGAATAATAAATATACTGTTCTTACTGATATTGAATCAGAAAGTGAGGCAGAAAGTGTTTCAAAAAAAAAATTACAAAATCCCATGTGGATCCCATACCACCTCAAAACTACAAAAAGAGAAAATTAGGACCAGAGGAAGAAGAGGGGGTGCTAGTAGAAATAGAGTGAGTAGAGAGATATCTAATGTATTCAACTTAAGTCAGTATTCATGAACTAATTTGGAAAAACGTGTACTGGGCAAGGGACTTACCTTTGCTCCGGTTTGCGGTCCAAATAGTTTTAATTTATACATTGACGTACATAAATTCGCCAGGAAATTGGCTTTAAAGAAATACTTTATGAAGGATGCTATATCTAATCAAAATCTTAATAGTAGCAAAGAGGTTAATATTGATCCAACTCCAGGAAATTGCTTTAAGAAAAAATCTACTTTCTATCCTAGATTTGCCAAAGGACATCTAGTTAGCTCTTTTGTCGAGATGGTCACAAAGGACTTAGAACATTCCAGTAGATCATATAAAATTAAAACCGACAATTTACATATAAAAGAAAACGAAGCTTTAGACAAACTGGAAAAAAACTAATCGATAGTTATTAAATCTGCCGACAAGGGAGGAGGTATAGTAGTAATGGATAGACATTATTACATACAAGAGTCCAACAGGTTATTTGGCGATGTGGCTACATATCTCCCCCTTCTCAATGACCCCTTGGATCTTTATAAAGCAGATTTGGAGGTCTTGCTCAGCACTGGCTTGGAGAATAATGTAATCACCACAGAAGAAGCTGAGTATTTATTGATTCAGTTTCCACGCACTCCTTTATTTTATTTTATACCCAAAATTCACAAAAACATCACAACACCACCGGGTAGACCTATTATTTTTGGCATTTCATCTTTATCATCAAATTTATCACATTTTATTGATTATCATTTACAGCCAATTGTGGTGGGTAGCAGGTCCTATTTAAGGGACACGACCCATACCCTTCAAGTTTTGAGAGAACTGGAGTGGCAGCCCAACTATATTCTTGTAACAGCTGATGTAACATCATTATATACGGTCATTGACCATGAGTTGGGCTGTAGGGCAGTGTCTCAGAAATTGGACCTGGCTACTCAACTGATACCAGTTAAAAAACAATTTCAGGAGGCGCATGCGCGAAGGCAAGGAGCATGGCAGCATAGCCCAGTAGCTCCGTGCCTCGCTCCGATCATTAGTAGCAGAAAAAACGATTAACTGAAAAAAGAACGGCTAAACATTCAGCAAACGAAAGGTAACACCGCTGGGATGTCCAAAAATATATCCAAAACCCCCAAAAAGAAAGGATTATCTGAATATTTCGGAGGAGGAAGATCTAGCAGGGCAGCCACAGTAATGGCGCCCACCTCCCACACGGGCTCAGAGTTGGAAGGAGAGGGAGAATCAGGGGGAGATCAGGGTCTTCTCCCTGTGCGACACTGCAACTTCGAGCGACTCTACACGGACCTGAAGTCAATGTTACAAGCCGAAATAAAAGCCCTAGGCAAAGAGGTGGGGAACCTGGGGGCTCGAACACACGAGCTAGAGGTGAAGGTAGAAGCAAATACCAAAATCGGCCAAAAAAACACAAAAAAAACGGAAGATCTACAAGCACAAATCAATGACCTCAGAGAGACAAAAGGACGCGGAAAATCGATACCGCCGCAACAATGTGCGCCTCCGGGGGATACCGGAAAGTATTGGGGACTGCGAGGAGTTCGTGGCGCGGTGGCTAAAGCATTTGTGCCCAGAATCCCCAAAAGACAGACTGCACATGGACCGGTGCCACCGAGCGCTGCGAACCAGGCCGCAGCCGAACGAGCAGCCGCAGGATATCATCGTGCGGCTGCACTTTTACAAAACACGAGAGGAGGGGCTGCAACGTGCCAGGAACGCACCCCTCTTAGAGTTTGAAGGTGCAAAAATCGCAGTGTACCAAGACATAGCTCCGTCCACCTTAGCCCGTCACAGGGGACTATGGCCCATTACAAAAGTACTCCGGGATAACGCGATCCGCTATCGCTGGACATTTCCGTTCGGCCTACTGGTGGTCCGAAACGGCCGCCCAATAAATATGAAATCACCAGAAGAGGGGCCAGTGTTTCTCAAGAAACTAGGGCTGCGGGCGGACCCCGCAGGCACTGACACGGAAGAGGCAGTTCCAGGCCCCTCGTGGACCACAGTAGGGAATGTGGCCGCAGCAGGGACCGACCAAGGCTGAGAACACTATACAAACACCTTAGTTAAAAATATGTACCAAGTTTAAAAGTTTACCGTTCAAATAGTTACAAGTTACACCGAAGTCCCGAAAAATTAATAAAAGAACCCCTTTCTTACCACCCCCGTGAGCGATGGAAGATGAAGGCTGAATCCTACCAGCATCGAGATATGCAGAGGGGATACCTGTGAAATTTTAAGAACTTACCTCGTGGTTGTGGTATGGCCGCTAAGATGGCGACGCTGAGGTCCCCACCGTGGCACGCAGAACAAGGAAGGAAGGTAGGCGGGAAAAGCTGCCCGAGCGGGAAAAATGCCCAAGCGGGAGGAGCAGCCGACGACACGTCCTTCCAGGTGGGCCGCCCACTTCAAAATGGCGGCCAAGGAAATACGTCACGGGAAGGGGCGGTCCGCAGGGCGGCCATCTTGAAGGTGGCAGAAGTCACAGGACGCACTAACAGTCGCGTCAGCGGGAAGCGCCGGAAGCCAGCGCAATTCCGCAAGAGACTGCACACCAGCAACACGTCTCCGTCAGATAACGCGGCACCGGCACCAGAGTGGCAGCAGAGGAGCACGCAACGGCGAAAAACGGCTAGTGAAAACCATATTCCGCGAGGAGGCGGGATGCTGTGTTGCTGTGCACTGCATGACAGGGCTTGGGAGGGTCCCTGTGCTGGTCGATCTGGCGCTCATTGAAAGCGGAATGAAGTACGAGGATGCTGTGCAGTTTAGTAGGCAGAAACGGAGAGGAGCTTTTAATTCACAACAACAGCTCTACTCGGAGAAGTACAGGCCCAAGATGCGACTGCGTTTCAAAGCCAAAAGGAGCGGACATCAGTAGGGGAATGTAACCCCAACCAAGGAGAGACGCAGACGCGCCAGTCGCAAAACGAGGACAAGCAGAAGGAGCGGGAATGGAGGACGAGGGAGGGGGAGAGAGTAGTACATAGCAGATTACGGGAATAGAAAGACAGAGTAGAGGAGAGAGAAGTAGGTAGGAGAGATGTAAGGGGGAAGTGAACTATAGGGTAGGAATAGGGAAGTTGCGAGACAAGAAGGGGCAGTAGGAAAAGAAGAAGCGGGGGAGAGGACAGAGATATGTAGGATGGGGACTGGAACAGATAAGGGAAGGAGGGCAAAGAAAGTGAAGAAGGAAGAGTAAGTAGATAAGAAGGCAGGAGGAAGTGACAGGGTAGAGGGTAGGGGTAAGTTAGGTAAGAGAAAAGAAAGCACGGAGGGGGGAGAGAAGTTAGAGCCAGTAGAGATTAGACAAAGTACAAACTGAATGAAGGGAAAAGAGAAGGTGGCCCACTCACACGCAAATGGGATCTAAAGCAAGAGCAGGATCTAACAGGGGGCAGCAAAAGCACGGTTCTATAGCCCAGAGGACACCCAAGAGTAGCAAACACAGAAACAATATTCCCAGAGGAGGTGTAATTCAAGAAAGAATAGAATAGCTCACAGGAGACGCAGATAGGTCAAGTCTATACACATTAAACAGCAGTAACAGGGTCCACGCACCGAAGCAGTAGGAGGGCGGTAGGTCTCCACAGAGAAGGGGGGCAGTAACTAGTCAGCACACAGGAAAGTACCCGGGACATGGGGAACGGTGCATCAAAAAGTTCTTCGTTTTCATTTATTATAATTAAAGGAGCGGGTAGGGGCAGCAGGGTTCGAGCCTGCCCCAAATTCCGCATGAGCCAACCGCCGGGACAAGTTAGGACATCGATCCAGGTCACCGGCGAAGTCCCTTGGGAGGGGATAACAGTGCGGAAAGGGGCGGGATGCAAGGGGAGGGAGTGTCTGGCCTCTTACACTGGTCACCCAGGGGCGATGATCTCAAGGCCAGGGTACATGTACCAAGGTCCTGAGACCACAGTTTTTGTGGTTAGTTTATGTTTGTCTACATGTTTCCCTCCACTCCTCCCTGTTGTGTCCGCCTTTCCCTATCCCAGCACACAGAACCACCGAAGATGGAGGAACCGCAGAGCACCAACGGACGAGGAAGAGGCCACCACGGAGGCGGGCACACAAGTTGAAGTCAAACCTGATCCCGGAGCAGTCACCAATTACAACCAAGATGAGAAGAGAACTAGTTATGATCTCACATAATGTCAAAGGGTTTAATAGCCCTATTAAGCGCAGAATAGCATTCAAAGAATACAGCCGCATGAAAGCAGATATTATCTTTTTACAAGAAACCCACTTCTCACACACTAATCATCCAAAATTTTTAGATAAAAGCTATAGATCGGTCTATTTGGCCTCGGCCAACATAAAAAAATGAGGAGTAGCAATCATAATACACAATCGGCTCGCGCTAACCGTAGATAAACAGTATACAGACAAAGAAGGCAGGTTCCTAATTCTGATTGGCACAATACAGGGTCAGTCGCTAACACTAGCTTCAATATACGCCCCATGCGAACAAAGCACAACATTCTTTGACCATTTCTTTGATACACACACACACACACACACATCACTATATACACACACACACATATACACACACACACATCATTATACACACACACACACACATACATACACACACACACACACACCACTATACATATATATACACACACACACACACACACACACATCACTATACACACACACACACACACACACACACACACACACACACACACCTGTACTGCTTGCTCTGCTCCCCCCGCTGCTGAACATTGGAGGAGTAAAGACAGGAAGAGGAGGGCTTGTGTCTGTGTGCAGAGGGACGCCCCGCCCCCTCTGCAAGCACAGGGAAACAGCAACAGCAGCACGGATCTTCTGCCTGTCACTGCTCTGCTCTGCTCTGCCCCCGCACTTTTGCCGGCGTATAAGACTATACC